>JAJPUD010000358.1:167615-229927 GCA_023553655.1 Myrmecobius fasciatus
TTCCTTCCTTCCTTCCTTTGTCTCATTTTATCTCTCTCTTTTTCTCTTTCTCTCTCTCTGTTCATCTGCTTATTTATTTGTTCATTTATATCCAAAAGTCACAGAAAAAGGAAGTCCCATTGACACTAGAAAGAGAAGATGGTGGTTTCTCCCATTTAATAAAATAGGTGCCTGAAAAATTAAATGCTTCACTTCTTCCCCAGAGCTGCTCTTATTTTCTAGACCATCTATTTGGATCTCAGAAGTCTCTTGAAAAGGTCTTGAAGAAATTTTCCCTTAAGTGTTAAACCAGAATAAGTGAAGACCAACACTAGTTTGTGGGAGTGAAAGGAGAAAGCCTGGCAGGGAGATTTCCACTTCAAATTGTGCCTGGAGACCTTCCTTTTTTTTTCTCTTCAGAATCTTGCAAAGGCCGACAGCAAATCATTATAACTCCAGCTTTCCTTGTTTCCACACTAATTTAACTCAGGCCATTTCCTCTGCTCTGAAAGGAAGGAGGGATGGAGTTTCCAGAGTCAAAGGGAGGCTGAAAATGATATCAGCATTTTTATGGGCCTTCATCTCCTTGGCGGCAGAGGTGAGAGGCAGAAATTTGGTGGGAATGCAGGACAGAAGGCAGAAAGTGCAAAGCACACCTTCTTTCCCTGGTTCTCACCTCTCCATTCTCAGGAGCTTTTTGGACATAAGCATTGTTGGGCTCGACTATATTTCGGTCCATAACAATTAAAACTCTTTGGTCTGAAATAAGCAATGTGATGTTTAAGCAAATGGCTTTGGGGATCAGAAAAATTCATTCCCGAATTGTTGCCAGGGGACCTCCACTCTCCCTGTCTATTTTTCACCCTCCACTTAGCAAACCCCTTCTTTTCTTGGGGATGGGACCAAGTGGTCTCTATTATCCTTTCCAACTGTGAATCTGCCATTTTATGATCCACTAGAGGTCTCCCTCCCTCCCCCAAGTAACATGAAAATTTCCAGAAGATGTTTTGGGCACTCTACAGTGATACTGCCTCTTTTCCATGGGAAAATTCAATGCAATTCAGTTCAACACCCATTTGTTAATCCCCTTCTATGTGCTAAGCATTGTATGAGGTCCCAGGGATTTAAAATAATGGAATAATTCCTATCCTCAAAGACCGTTTACTGGGGATGCAGAAGAATACTGTGGGAACATAGAGCGGTCATTAAAATTATATACAAAATCAGTAAAAAAAAATACATTTCAGGGGGTGGAGGAAATAATAACAACTGGGAGTGTTGGGAAAGGCTTCTTGTAAGAGGTAATGTTTAAGCTGACCCTTATAGAGTCCTGAAGATTCCCTCTTCTGTCCAAAAAGAAAGAAAAAAAAGTGGAAACTAAAAGCCACTTCTCAAGAGAATGTGCAGAGGCCAGTGACACTTTTCCTAGCCCAGGCACTCCTCCCAAAATTAATTATCCAGGAAAAAATGAAGAAGATGCCTATTTTGTTTGTAATTCTGAATTTTTCAGGACTTTCTCTTTTCCCAATGATTTTGGTGATTCTCGAAATTATAGTCAGTTTTGGCCTGGCCCTTTTGGAAAGGGAGGGAGGGAATAAAGGTGATCCATGCTATCTAATCAGGAGATATTTCACATCAGAAAAACAAAAATAAATTTTAAAAAATCTTATTTCCTTGGGAAAATGAAATGAAATCATCTTATCTTATCTTCAGAATAAAGTAAAAGGGTTTTCTAGGACTAAACTGAATCTTTGCTGTATTGTACTTTACTAGAGACCACTATTCAAATTGACAGCAATTCATTAATGTAGGTGCTTTGGAACTTGGTAGATGGTCTCCAAAATGCCATGGAAAGAAAACTCATTTTATTACAATGGAAGGTACAGCTCAATAAAAGGCTTTACTTTTCCCATTGTCAAAATCCAAGACAGTTGACATTCAGAGAAGGGTATTTCTATAGGATAAGGAGGTTTCTGAATGTCAGGTTATTATTATGGATACTATAAATACAGAAAACCCATGGTCACTCACATTAGGTTCATAACTGGTCAGAATCTGGGGGTGGGTGGGGAATCTAATATTTTTGTGTTGCAAGGGGGGGACAGAGACTTTCTAATCTGCTGTTCTGTCATTTAGATCAGACCCTGCCCCTTGCTAATCATCATAAGACCTGGAGTAAATAAAGGGTTAGAATTAATTGCCTGTTTAATGCTAAAATGGAGACATTTTAAAATGGTGTAATTCATACTGAGAAAGGGAAAGCCTAGTGCTCTCTGCCCTCAGTTACCACAAAGACTTCTAATGACATCATCATCTGTGGCCCATCTGACAACGAGCCTTTTCTTCTTTTGTCACCCAAACTCCAGAACCCAGGAAAAAGAAACAATTGTGTTCCCCCTCTACCACATAGGATGTATCAGACAAAGTATTCAGAGATCTAGGTCCTAGTCTTGATTTTGCCATCATTTGGATGAATTACCTTTTGCATTTTTCTGGACCTCAGTTTCATTATATGTGAAATGCAAAGGATTGACTCAATGAGTTGACCCAGGCTTTGCAGTCTAGCACACCAATGACTCATTGTCACAAAATCTCAGAGTTGAGACTCTGGAGCCATTTAGTCCAACTGAAACTGACCAGAAACCTCTGCTATAAAATCCAGGAAAATTGATTATCCAAGGACTACTTTAAGACCTTCTATGAAGAGAAACTTACTAGTCTGAGTCAGCCACCACATTCACACAGAGACAAAGAGAAAAAGACAGACAGACAGACACAGAGATAGGCAGAGACAGACAGAAAGATACAGAGACAGAAAGACAGAGACAGAGACAAGCAAAGAGACAGAGATAGACAGAGAGACATGATACACACACAGAGAGACAGAGACAGACTCAGAGAGGCAGAGTCAGAGAGACAGACAGTTTGAGTACACGGACTTTTTTAATCTTTTTCTTTCTCTTTAAATATATGGATATATACCTATATACACATAGAATATGTATATACACAGAATTTGTTTTCATCTCCATAACATATTTTTTTAAATGGAAGAAGAAAAAAAGTCCAGAACACACATATGCACACACACACACATGTACACACATATGCACATGCAAATTGTGCACCTGGGCACATACAGCACATACACATGCACACACCCATATAAATGTATATACATATATCTATAACAAGTATAATACATTTGAGTGTGCATACACACACATGTCCATACACAAACTCTCCAACACATACATACCCCTGGAATTATAGACAATGTACTACCTGAATTCCCCATCTTGCAAAGGAGTTGGCTGCTCATCTCTCTTCCTTGGAGCTATCTATAATTTTGCCAAATTCATTTTCATTTGTTTTCTGTTTTCTCTCTGTTTCTATCACTGCATTCATTGTGTAGATTATTCCCTGGCTGTACTTACTTCATTTTGCTTCAGTTCATGTAAGTCTTTTCATGATTCTTGATATTTCTCATAATTGTCATTTCTCACAGCAATATTCCTTTTTATTCTTGTACTTTGTTTATCCATTCTCAGTGGGGATTTACTCAGGTTCCAGATCTTTATTACCACCAAAAAATAACAATGATGCTACAAATATAGAAAGCTTTTCTTTTTGTAAAGGATTTTCTTGGGGGAGCACTCCTAAATGGAATCCCTGGGTCAAAGGGAGTACGTATGTTACCTACTTCATTTGCATAATTCCAAATTGCTTTCTGATGTGGTCATACTAATTTACAACTACATCAACAATGTATAAGTGTGCCCCTCCAACACTGACTATTTCCATTTTTTATTGTCTTTGCCAGTTTGGTGAGTATCAGGGTTGATTTACATTTCTATACTTTGGAGCACTCTTTTTATGCTTAAGAGGACACAATTCTTTTTTTGAGAATGGCTTCTTCATATCCTTCAACCATTTATCTATTGGGGAATGACTGGTCTTATATATATTATTTGTGTCCTAAACATTTGTCATGATGTCTGGCACGTGACAAATGCTTAACAAATCCTTGTTGATTCATAAGAAAGGGGCAAAGATAAATTCCCCTTCAGGTAGCTCCTGGCTGTGGGATCCTGGGCAAGTCACTTAACTTTTTTGAGACTGTTTTCACATCTGCAAAATGGAATAATAACAAAACCCATGTTATCTACCCCAGAGAGATGTTGTAAGGATCAAAAAAGATCTTTGCAAATTATTTTGCAAATTTTAGAAAAGTAGATAAATGTCAGTTACTTCTAGGATGATTCCAAGGCTGATCTCTCTCTTCTATAATAGTCACTATAGCATAATCTCTATTTTGTGGAAAGGAAAACTGAGATGAAGGCTAAATGACTCGCTCATGGTCACAGTAGGATGTCAGAGGTTCAGGACTTCTTGACGCCAAGCCCATTGCTCTTACCACCACACTACTCTGCCTAGATGCTCTTAAATTTGTTATTTCAACCTCGTAGCACTCTTTCCATGTGGATTACTATTAGAGTTAGAGAGGATTTATCCTGAGTGAGGGGAGGTTGCATTCATTCTGTGAGGCATCAGGGGTGCTTCTGGGAACACCACCCTTGGGGAGCAACCATGTTTATATCTCATGAATTTTCTTCCATCATAGATGAAAGAAGTGGAAAAGGACCCAACGGAAATTGCAAAATCATCATAAACCCTGATCCCTGGAAACCACTTAACGGAATACCTGTTTAGGTAATAACAGGCCTTTGGGCAAATACATTTTTTTGCCCCAAACCTGAACTTCAGCATACAATGTAGCCCTGTGGAAGGAAAGCTCAGCGGTAAGACCCATTAAGTAGCTTGAGGCTTCCTTTCCACAATTCTAGCCTTTCAGCTGGGCCAGCCTCATGAGGAGTTAAAAGGACTCCAATGTTTAATGAAACTTTTTTATGGTTTCATTTTTTATTTTTATGGTTTTATTTAGCAGATACCCAGTTTTACTTGTTGGAGCAAGTTTATTTTAAGATGATATCCAATTGGATGTCCCAGTTGTGTTTTTGTTTATAGTTTTGCCCGTAGAATCAAATGCATATTGAAATCCCCATTTTGCCAGGCTGTTCTCTCAGTAGGCTTCATGTTTTTCTACAAACGCTTAGCTATGTTCTATGTGGGTTCCTGTGACTTTAAATAAGGATCAGAAGTTGAAACAGTTTTTATTTGGAGAGAGTCTTAGAGGGATTTGTATTAGCTAAGTGTTTCTTTCATTATTGAAGAGTCACAGAAAAGAAACTAATTATAAAATTATAAAAGGATGTAAGAGATGTCATTAAAGCTGCTACTTTGTAAAGAAGAGAGAAGAAAATTCTAAAGGGAGAAACAGAGTCACTTTAGTGACTTTGTCTGAGATCACACAGATCATAGGAGATCGATGTGGCCAGCTAAAAGCTTCGGCAGACATACTCATTGCTGACCCATCAGCAGTCGGTGATACGTGTGGGATCCCAAGTGACCCTCCACAATCCCAGGAGTTTGGTGCGATTGTGATGTCCATTTCATAGATGATCACTCATCCCATCGCAGATTTAGGGCAGGGAGGGGTTTTAGGGATCAACACACTCAACCCTTTCATAGGATAGAGTGTGATCTGACTGTCACATATGTAGCACTAAAGTCCCAATCTTCCTCTGCCCCATGAGGCAACAGAATAGAACTTTGGTGGAAATTAGCTTCAACTTATAATTTCTTGTTAAGAGAATTTAGTTTCGATTTCGTAGTCTCCAGGAATCAGCAAGATAAGAAGTATGCTATTTACCAAACTTGTGCACAAATGACCAGCCTCCTTTTAGCTCTGCTGGGTGGGAATGTTTCATAATGATGCTTGAAAAATCCCCTAGAGGCAGTAGGGTGTACTAGAAAGAGTCACCCATTTCAAATCAAGGAGTCTAAAGTCAAATGCATCCTCTTCCAGTTATATGCTCTCCTACAGATCACTTCCCCTCTCTGAGCCTCAGTTTTCTCATCTCTAAAATGGGTTCTCGATGACCTCCAACCTCTTCTAGTTCTAGATCTCTGCCTGATTTTGACCCAAGCTTCAGAGCACAGAGACAGCCCATTGCTGGAGGACCTTTCTCTATAATATATCTTCTCCTAGATAGTGAAGGTAGATCGGCAGCAGCCTGCTCCACGCATTTACCTCCATGTGGATCTGAAGGTTGTTTGGTAGAACTCAAGCCCTATGGAAACCATATCTAGATTGACTGGCAAGAAGCCCATAGAGTACCTGCCACGTGTGAGATAGATAGGAAACACCTGTGTTGAAGGTGCTAAGACTGGTGAGACAGGGTATTTCTGTTGGTGCATTTTCTCTCTGTCCCTTCAAATTCAATCTAGGAGAAATTAAGTGCCTCATCAAACTTCGAGCTACCAAAGCCAACATATAAACGGTAGGATTTTAGAAATATTTAATAGTCGGGGTGAGTCTGGAGGCTGGCCAACGTTTGGGCTCAATGGACAATGGAGGCAGTGTGTACGTACAACCCCATCGCCTTTGAGAACTAATGGCCACTAGACTAACTTTCCACATTGCACTGAGCCTGGCAATTGGATCAAGCCAAAGTGAAAGGAGATCAAGGGGAGGCCCCAGGAGGAGGGGAAATGCTTGTGGATGGGGTCTAACCTGCCGAGCGCTCTTTGCCTGCCTCTGGACATCAGCTACACAAAGTCGGCCTGTCGTCACGAGGGGGTACCGCCATGAAGGATGTGGTGGGGGACTCAGAGAGCCCGGGCGAGGGCTGGGGGGCTGTGTGTGCAGAAGTGGGAACAAGACCTGTATCCAGAGAGCAGGGACGTGTGGAAATCTGACACAAACGCAAATGCTTTACCCTCTAAATCACCTTGGTCTTTGCAGTTGAAATCCGTCCGGGGACTTCCAACCCTGCATGCCTCCTAGAGTGGGAAGGGAGACCAAGCTGCTTCTTGTTTCAAAAGTAACAAGTCATAATTCTTCCTCCCTGCTCCCGCCAGCCCCGTCACAGTAGGAGTTTTGAAAATGCAGTCAAGAGGGTGTGGGGGTCTCTGATGACCTTTCACCTTGAAAGTTTGGCTGGATCATGTAAAACCAAGCCTCCGCACACATTTGTTAGCTTGTCCAAGTTCTAGTTTCTTCTGCTCTCAAGAAAGCCTGGAGAAATGAAGACTTAAGTCAAACATGTTCACCATTCTCGCTCTCGGTTCCACTCCAACTTCTTTCAGGAGTCCCAGGAATCCGGAGCTCATCAGTCCCAGTAGAGATAGCAGCACCTTTGTGCCTTCCTGTCTGCCATTATTTTTGCTTGTGGTTTTTCCACAGATCCTCACTGGGAGTCCTCCCCATGTGTTGGAGACCTTCCTTGGGCACGTTGGCCACTTTGCAGATAGGGCTTCAGGATTCAGGCTCCCCCTCAACCTCCACGATTCACTTTCCCAGCCACAATCATCTTTCATCATCCTTCTCATGCACAAGTTATTATTGACAACATGGCCCGGCTTGCTCACGTCAACTGTGCTTTTCTTCAAAGCCCTTTAAACTACCTTAAACTTGAGCTTATAGCATTTTATGAGTCACAGACATTCAGCACCTGGGCTCTCAGAAGCTGGATGTCTAGGACAGGCGGCATATCGGGGATATTCAGAGTGTTGTCTGCAAACATAATCCTATGCAATCTTCTTGTCCCATTTACTGCCTCTGGGCCCCGCTCACTGAGCCTCCACATGATCTGTGGCAGAGAATCATGGAAAAATCAGTGGGTGTGCATTTCAGATTTTCCATCTGGGATATCCTGGATGCATGTGTAGCCTTCCTAGGTTTAATCCCTGAACCCTCCTCCCCTGACAGATCCCCAGATCTGGGTTCCTGTTCCAGATCTGGCTTTTCAGGATTCTCTGGAAGCCACTAAAGGGCTTTGCAGTTCTGTTGTTACTGCTTTGAGTCCCCATCCAGGGTGTTTTCTCCATTTAGAATTTCACCAATATCTTCCAATCAGTGGTTAGCACTAAGCTATCATTTTATGCTCTGGTATCGGTTTTTATTGATAATTAATCAACATTAATTTGCTTTTACAAAGGGCTAATTGCTGCAAAGAGATAGCAATCACTTATGTACAAAATTTTCCTCAAACTGGGGCACAGACTTTCCTCTGGAGAGTGGATTCAAAGTCAAAGCGATAGCTACAAAGACACTCTCTGAGTCATTTAGCTGGAAAGTTAATCAATGTGAATTTATTAAGTGATTACAGTGCCGGGCACTATAGTCAGTGCTGAAGATACAAAAAAAGGCAATTGCTCAAAAAATAAAGTGAATAAGATAATCTCTATCTCAGGAAACTTACATTTCAATGGGGAAGATAATATCCAAAGAACTAGACAAGTTACATACAGAGTAGATGGAGGTAAATCTGACAAGGGAAGACCATTATTAGTCCCTAGAGCATTGGGAAAGGCTTTCTGCAGAAGATGGGAATTGAGCTGAGCCTTGAAGGAAGCAGGAGGAAAGCTATTACATGGGGAAAAGGGGCAGAGACTCCAGGCATGGGGAACAGTCAATACAAAGTCATGGAGATTGGAACAGGTGACTATAATGGGATCCAAGGGTGCAAATAGGATATAAAGAATAACGAGGCTGGAAAGGGTGTGAGAGGTCTGACATTCTCACCAAAGGATGTGATGTTTGGTCCTGAGGGCATAGGTAACCAATGGAGCTCACTGAGTAGGGCAACCAAACTGTTAAACCTTTGCTGGGCACTTGCACCTGAGAGTAATTAAAGAAGCTCCATGTAGAATGTGACTGAACTTAGAAGGTAACCTGGGACTCTCAGAGATGAGAAGGGGGAAGCTTTCTCAGAAGAAAAGCAACCTTCCAGCTCTTATATCCTATAATGTCAATGGTGACTCAGTGGTGCTGGTGTGGATCAGTAGAGGGAGTTTCCTCTGCTGGAAGTCCAGCCCAGTTACAGATCCAGTTACTATCACTTTTTTGCACAATGCTAAATTTGTTTTCCTTTTAAAGAAATGATTGAGTTTGAGGCATATAGGACTGGGGTTCTGGAGGCAGTGTTCTCGTTGGGGAGAGAATTGGACTTGAGGTCAGAAAGAACTCAGGCCACATTCATTCTTTCTATGTCACTTACTGGCTGGAACCCATTACAAGTCACTCCATCTCTCTGAACCTCAGTATCTTCATCTGTAAAGGGCAGATAATAGCACCCAAGCATCTGCCTCAAAGGACTTTTAAAGGTACAAACAAGACATCTACCCAGAGCTGCATAAATTTTGAAGAACTAGATGAATATCAATGAAAAAAAAGAAAAACAAAAGTTTAAGCAAACTGAGTGATCCCACAAATCATGTCCCCCTTTGCTCTCATATTTATGTTTAATACTGAAGCTTTGGGGGAAATGCTACATTTTTTTATGGCTCTGAAATACTGACTTCTTTTTCTCCTGTGTAAGATGTAATCACTTCTAATTTATTGCCCTGAGTATTAACACTCAGAGTTCATTACAGGATTTTCTCAAGGGCTCATACAGCATAAGGGATTGAGAAATATAGCTCAGGGACATAATGCATTTGGCAGGATCCAGAGAGCTTATATTAACATCCAGATACCATAGGGCAGAGTAACCAAATATTAGCAGTGAATCAAGAGGAACATATTAATTCCCAGGCCCTATAAGTCTTCTTTGTTTCAGTGTCACTTTGCTTAAGATTTGAAGCCCACAGCTGCCATAATGCCAGTTTTACATTGTGGAGTTGGGAAGGAAATACAGAGCTATTTTCCCCACATTCTTGATTCTCTTTGTTACTTGGGGACTTTTACTCTCCACTGTTCCCAAGTATGTACAAAGCAGAACTTGCATGGTCTCAGAGCTTATCATGGATTGCCCTCCATGGGGCAACTTTTCTCAGTGACGGAGGATATAGAATTCAGTCGTGGAAATCTGAACGTGTCACTCCACTAACTTCAATGGCATTTTATCATCTCCAAGACCAAATAGAAAACTGTCCATTTGGAATTCATGTCTTTCAGAATCTAACTCCTTTCCACCTTTCTTGTCCTCTCACTGCTTACTCCCCAAACATACTCAGTGATACAGCGACACTGGCTTTGCTGTTTCTCTGGCAAGACACTGACTATTGTTACTATCTGTTCCTTTCCTGGAGTTCTCTTCTTCCTTGTCTCTGGTTTTCTTCAAGTCCCAGTTAAAATGCTGCTTTCTCCAAGAAGCCTTTTGTGATGTCCCTGAATGCTAGTGCCATTCCTCTGTTGATTATCTCTAATGCATCTTGCACAGAGCTTGTTTGTACCTAATTGTGATGCTAGAGAAGACTTGAGAGTTCCTTGGACAACAAGGAGATCAAATCAGTTAATATTTAAAGAAATCAATTCAGATTATTCACTGGAAAGCCAAATGTTGAAGCTGAAGCTTACTTTGGTCACATAATGAGAAAATAGGACTTATTGAAAAAGACCCTGATGTTAGGAAAGATGGAAGGTTAAAGGAGAAGGGGACAGCAAAGGATGAGATGTATAGTTAGCATCTCCAAAGCAAGGAATATGAATTTAAACAGACTTTGGGAGTTGGTGGAGGATAGAAGGATTCTGTGCTATGGTTCAAGGGATCCTGAATTAGTCATGCATGATTGACTTTGGATAACAACATAGTTGTTTGCATGCTGTCTCTTCTATTAGCCTGTGAGCTGCTTGCGGGCAGGGACTTTTACCTTTCTTTGTATCCCCTGTTCAATGCTTATCACATGGAAGATGCTTAGCATATGGAAGGTGCTTATTAACTGAATAAATACTTGTCCAACAGCCCTAAATAAAGCATTGGAATCAATTGTTCTTCAAATGTTTGGTAGAATTCATTTGTGAAACTGGGAATTTTTTCTTAAGGAGCTCATTGATGAATTGTTTAATATCTTTTTCTAAGACTGGGTTATTTAAGTATTCTATTTCCTCTTTTGTTAATGTGGGTAACTTACTTTTTTTGTTGTTGTAAATATTCATCCATTTCACTTAGGTTGTTAAATTGATCAGAATATAATTGGGCAAAATGGCTACTAAGAATTGCTTTAATTTCATCTTCCTTTGTGATACATTCACCTTTTTCATTTTTGATTTTGGTAATTTGTTTTTTTTATTTCTTTTTAAAAATCAAATTAATCAATGGATTATCTATTTTATTGTTTTTTAATAAAACAATCTCCTAGTTTGATTTATTAGCTTAATAATTTTCTTAGTTTTCTTTTTTATTAATTTCTCCTTTGATTGTCAAAATTTCCAATTTAATGCTTAATTGGAAATATTAAATTTGTTCTTTTTCTTGTTATTTTTAGTTGCATGCCCAATTTACTGACTTACTTTTTCCTTATTTTATTAATGTATTTAGAGACATAAATTTTCCCATATTTATTGCTTTGGCTGCATCATATAAATATTTGTATTTCATCTTATTGTTGTCATTCTCTTTATTTTTTTATTTTTCCAAATACATGTGAAGATAGTTTTCAACATTACCTTTATAAAACCTAATGCTGCAAATTTTTCTCCCTCCCCTTTTCCTCCCCTCCATTCTCTCCCCTTCTGAAGACAGCAAACAATCTGATATGGGTTAAACATGATATAGGCTAAACATTCTAAACATATTTCCATATTTGTCATGCTGTACAAGAGAAATCAGATCAAAAGGGGAAAATATGAGAAAAAAAAACAAATAAACAAGCAACAACAACAATAAAAGGTAGAAATACTATGCTTTGACCCACATTCAGTCTTCATAGTTCTCTCTCTGGACGTGAATGGCACTTTCCATCCCAAGTGTTTTGGAATTGTCTTGAAGTGTTTCATTTTTTGAAAACATATAAATCCATCACAGTTGAACTTCATACAATTTTGTTGTTTGTGAGTACACAAATACATGTGTGTGTGTGTGTGTGTGTGTGTGTGTGTGTGTGTGTGTGTATCTTTTAAATATAGCTGTGTTTAACTATAGCCTGCTTGGGGAAGGTGAGGGAGAGGATGAAAAGGGGAAAAGAGAACAAAGTAAAAAGTGTGCAAAGCAGAAAACAAAACATTCTACAAGGAAACAAAGAAAAGATGGACACTCGTGAATATAATTTCTTTTACTATTATATATTGCTTCTTGAACTGGAAATTCATTGTTATATTTTGAATCCTCCCTGATATTCTGCTGGGCACGTGACAATGTTCTGCTTCATTTTGTTTTCTTGTCTTTTTCTTTACTGTCTTTCTATTTTCTATTAAATTAATTATAGAATCTCTATGCACAATGCTTGGCATATAGTAAGCGATATAGCAATGTTAGCTATTAAGGGTCATTTTTATTGCTATTTCTTCAACCACTCATTATATGACATGAGCTCAAAGCTCTTCACCAGTCTGCTTGTTCTCCCTAGACATTCTCCAGTTTAGCAAAGTTCACCTAAAATTAGATGCTCAGCCTCTGCTGAGCACCAAGTCCTGCAGTACTATTTCTTTCTCAGTACTCAAAACCAAGCCACTCTTTTTTTTTTCTTAATTCCACTTTTTCCTTTTTCTTGGTGAGGCATTTGGGGCTAAGTGACTTGCCCAAGGTCACATAGCTAGTAAGTGTTAAGTTCTGAGGCCGGATTTGAACTCGGCTTCTCCTGACTCCAGGGCGGGTGCTCTTTCTACTAAGCCATCCAGCTGCTCTTGTGCCACTCTTAATAGAGTTAGGTTTCTTTCCTGTTACCTCACAATGATGAATTTGAATGACGTGAATGTAGTGAACTACAGCTCCCAGATTCCTTTGCAGATAAATTTATGTCTAGCCACATCTCTCTACATGTCCAGGGATGGAGATTGTTTTTAACCAATAGCGCCCAGAGAAGATATTGAATTCTTATAATGCTCTCTTCTATTTTTTGGGTGTGTATGTGACTATCACACATTGAAGGGTAGAGAACAGGGGCAGTTTCTCCAGACCTTTGTCTCCTCCATGATACTTCCTAGTTCTGTGACTTTGACAAAAACTTCTCTTCTCTGGGTCTCAGTTTCCTATTCCAGAAAATGAAGCAGGTCTAGATAATCTTGAAAATTATTTCCAGTTCTTCAATTTAATGTGATTTTTCTATGACCAACCTATAAATGAGAATTAATTTAGAGGGAACAATCTCTCAGCTGTGTCATTTCCCTTGAGGTGAAACAGAACAATGCTTCACCACTAATGTTTATGGGAGAAAATAAGGGAAGGATCTAGAGACCTCCTCCCTTATCCAGCTGTATGTTTTACCCCCCAAATGATGCAACTTTGACTCACATCAAAGCACTGGCTTCATCCAAACTTCCGTTCTGCTGAGACAATGGGAAACTCATGGGCAAGAATTTTTCCATCTTCCCTTAGGCTCACAAAGACCTGACCTATATTCAGCAGACAGTTCCATCGAGATTCGGTAGGGTTTCAAAAGGACCCAATTAAACCAACGAGACTCTTGGCTTACGCTGGAAACATCCATGGTTTATTGAATTTATATGAATCTCTGATTTCTTGCTCTTTCTTTTTGAAACACAGCAAAAGAGAGAAATCATGGCATAGTTGGCAAAAGTCAGCGAGGCACCATATGACAGGGAGGAAGGAGGCTTGTTTTAATTAGAATTGGGCTCCATATCCTAAACATTTCTGCATCTGATTTCGACTCTAAGCACTTCCACATCCTAAAGCAAACAAGGCGAGTAAAGTGCTTGATGTTGAAAAGGAATTTCACACACGCATAGATCTATTTACATACACAAGCACGCACCCTAGAAGCACACACGCATTCCAGAGTGCGCCATGTGTGGGGCAGATTGCTTGCTGCAATCTTTCCCCACCTCCTTGTTTCCTTGGGTTATTAAGCATTTCTGGGACCTCTTCCTCTATTTATTTTTACATGAAAGAATTCATCAATGAAACGCCCCATTTTCAGATCTATGCTATTAGGAAGCGTTCCCATAAAAGCATCTGTCTTTTCCTCCATCTTGTTGTGGCTATTTCCATAGGATCTCTAAAATGTGCTCTTCTTTGTTTCCAATCAGTCAGTATTAATCATGATCATGCAGGCCCTTATCATCACCTCATTGGACTATCACAACAGCCTTCTAATCAGTCACCTTTCCAATCTCCTCCTCCTTCCCCTTCAAATAGTTTCCAAATAGATCATCCTATAACACAGATCAGAATATGTTATACTACAGTGTATTTTGGCTTATGATTTCTGAAAGTTTCTGTTTTCCTGATCCGACTTCTGTTCTCACCACTTTATTGAGAAATTTCTGAAAAGGAATCCAGTTCACCACCCTCCCATCAAATTAAATCCATTTCACTTCCCCTCTCATCAAATTTAATCCATTTTACTTTCCCCTTATCAAATTTAAGGGCAATCTTTATTCCTAGTTGTCCTCTCCTTCTGATGCTGTCTCTGATCTTGGTTCTCAAGTGAGCTGTCAAATTTTGCTTTCCTCTTTACTTGGTTTTGACTCCTTCAATAGTCTTCCCTTTAACAATGTGACTTCTCTTTATTCACAAGATTTAGAGTTTGTGAGGGCCACAGCATCACAGATTCAAAGCTAGAAGGGTTGTAAACACCATCTGACCTTAGTGTAGCGCAATACTTGGCAAATAATAAATACTTAATAAGTGGGTTTTTTCCCCATTCATTCTTTCACTCATTGATTCGTCCCATTGTCCAGTCCTTTTCTTCAATTCAAAAGACTTGTATTCATCCTCATCTTGATTCTAACTAATTTTTAGCTGTATTTTTGTTGTTATTTGTCCTTCATTATTAAAAAGGTGCATGACATTAGGGAGATGATGTCATGACATGTGTGTTGGATTTAAGTGAGGGAGGGCTGGGCAAGATCATAAGTCTCACTTTCTCCCCGGAGCCATCAGAGTCTAATGGTCAGATAGAGCAGAACAATTGGAGATGGCCCTGGATGCACTGGGAGACCTTGATCTTTTTTAAGCTAAGGTCTTAAAAGTCTCTGTTTCTTCAGTCTCTTCTTTCTGGGCTTTAGTTTCCTCATTTACAAAATTTGTGCATGCTAAATAAGGTCTGATATCGTTTTGAGTCCCTATGTCTTATAATTCTATGAGAGTCATAACAAGTGAAAGAGAAGCTTAGTCTTCCTTTTTCCATTTTGTCTACAAGTATTATAGTACATTCAGAGCAGGTGGACTGAACACATCTGAACAGCAGTGAATAATGGATTGATATCAACCAGGAGGGAATTGATTTCTGAAGGAGTATCTGAGGGATCTGGCCTTCTTCATTTTTTGTTTATCAGCGACTAGAATGGAGACATCGAATTCTAATCAAGTTCCCAGAAGGTACGAAGCTAGAAAGAGTAGGATGACAGAGTCAAGATTAAAAAAAAATCTTGATGATCTGGAATGAGAAACAAGTTAGTACAATTAAATTTATCATGGATAATCAAACTGTAATTGTTTTGGTTAAAAAAATTTGTTGTTATTATTTAGTCATTGTCTTAAAAAATTCCAATTACTTGTAAAAACATTTTTTTAATTAAAAAAAAACAAAATAGAAAAAAGAAAAACAGACAAGGAAAACAAAGCAAAATATGTCATGTGCCCAGCAGAACATCAGGGAGAATTCAAAATATATAACAATAAATTACTGGCCCAAGAAAGAATATATAATAATAGAAGAAATTATATTCATGAGTTTCCATCCTTTCTTTGCTTCCTTGTAGGTTATTCTTTTGTTCTCTGCTACATATTTTTTCCCTTTTTCATTTTTCTCCTTTTCATCTCCCCTCCCACAAGCAGGCTATAGTTAAACACAGATATATTTATAGATATATAGATAACACACATATACATATACATTCATATCCACCTATGTATATATATGTAATATATATATATATATACACATGCATAGAGCAACATACATACTTATCTACATATACTCACACACATATATGCACACCCATATGCATTTAATTTACCTACATGTAAACATGCATCTAAAACAATATTAGTATGGCTAATATATGATGTAGATTTCTTTCTTGATTGAATCTTTAAATTTGACTTTGTCTAACATCAATTATTTCTAGCTATAGTTTTTTCTCTTAATAAATTCTATTCCTAATCCTTATTGTAGTGTTTGTATATATCTCTTCTTTCCTATTCCTGCTAACTCTTTTACTTTAATTCTGCTGCTAACTTGCTTTATTATTATTTAACTTTACCTTACCCAAGAGAGATCCCTCCCTTACCTTCTCCCACCTTTTGCTTTTACTTCACTCATTCTTCCCCCTTGTTTCTTTATAGATTTTGGAGGGGGCTATACTATTCATGATATATATGTAGTGTTGCCTAATTAACCCATGACTAAAGTGAATAGGTTTTCAGAACTGCAAATTCCCTTCCCCTCTCTAATGCCTCTGTATCTTTTCTTCCTCTGCACCTCATTTGTATAACATAATTACTATTTTTACCTTTTCCTAGGAGGTTTTGCTTTTTAGAAGCAGATACATACTGCCCCAATTTTTCTTTTCAGCTACCCAAAACTGATGTCAGTCTTAAATATATGGTATACATTTCCATGTAAAAATTTGTCCATGTTAAGTTCCCTGAAATTGAGCTTTAATATTGGCTCTTATATGTTAAATTTTCTTTTGAGATCAGGTTTGGTTGAAAGTCCTGAAAATCTGCAACTTCATTGAATGTCCATTTTTTTTTCATTCAATATTATGGATAATTTTGCTAGATATGATATTTTTGGCTGTAGGTCTAGTTCTTTTGATTGCCGGCATATTTGATTCCAAGACCTGTGGTCTTTTATTGTGGCTGCTAAATCCATACAATTCTAATTGTAGTTCCAACTACAAATTGTATTTTTTTTTCTGTTTTTTGCAATTTTTTTCTTTGATTTGGGAGTTTCAAAATTTGGTAGTAATATTCCTATGTATTTTTACAAAGGATCTCTTTCAGGTGGTAGTTGTTGGATTTTTTTTTTTTAATTTTTACTTTTCCATACTGTTCTACAACTCCAGGACAAATTTCTTGTATTATTTCTTACATTATTGTGTCAAGGTTCTCTCTTTTTTTGGGGAAGGGGTCGCTGCCCTGTTATTCTTATATTTTCTCTTCTTGATCTATTTTCCAGATTTGTTGTTTGTCTTGTTTCACATTCTATTTTTTCATTCTTAATATTCTGTTTTGTTATTTCTAAGTCTCATATAGCTTTCTGGCTTCCCCTTGCCCAGTCCTAATTTTCAAAGAATTATTATTGTCTTTAAAACTCTGCATCTTCTTTTTCAGTAGCTTAATCCCCCCCCCCAACTCCCTAATTTTTCTGGGATGGTTTTTATTTTATTTTATATTTTTCCTCAATATCTCTCATTTGATTTTTAAATTCCTTTTTTTAGTTCTATATATTCTCTCTGGGCAAGAAGTTCTTTACTAGTACTCTTTGGGGGTAGAAGAAACTCTTTACTTGAATGTCTTCCTTTGAAGATGAACCCTGCTCTTCCCTGTTCCCAAAGTAAGTTTCTATGGCTGGGTTCTTCTTTGTTGGTTCATTTTTTTAATGAGAAGTATTAGTGTAAGTATTTCTAATTGTGTGTTATAACACAATATAACAACATTTATAATATAAGTTTATAACATTTCTTTTCATAGTTTTTCCTCTACCTCTCTTATTTGATTTTTAAAATCCTTTTTGAGTTCTTCAAGGAAGTCTTTTGGGGTCTGAAAGCAATCCATATATATTTTTTCTTTTTCTTTGAGATTTTGAATGTAGCAATTTTCACTTTTTTGTCTTTTCCTGAGTTTGTGGGGTTTTTTTTTTCCATTACCAAAGTAACTTTCTGTGGGCAGGTTCTTCTTCTATTGTTGTTATTTTCTCACTTCTCAGCCTATTTCTTAATTTTTAATTTTATGTTAAAATTGAACTCTGCTCCTGGGGTGAAGGGGGCACTGTCCCAGACTTCAAGGCTTTTGTGCTGCTATTTTCAGAGCTAGTTCTAGGGGGTCTCTGTGTGTGTTCTGGTCTGTGAATGTTCACAAAGCACTCTTTTCTGCCTGGGAACTGTGATCAGGGTTCCCACTCTTCTGCAGCTACATTCTCTAGTATACTAGGTGTTATTCCTCATCCTGAGACTGAAGTCTGGAACCATATATAAGCAATGCAACAAGGTCCCGTACCTTTTGGCAACAAAGGATCTCCTGCAATTTCCTTCTGACCACTTGTTTGACCCCCTTACACTCTGTGGGCTGAGAGCTCCAGAAGCCACCACCACCAATTTAGTCATTCCCAAGGTCTCCTACTAGCTCTCTGGGGCATGACCTCTGCTGGACTGCATCCATTCTCAGCTGGGTGAGACAGACCTTTCCTGTAAACTTGTAAGTTGTCTTGAATTGGACAATTTTTCACCTTATCCTCTTGTGTGTGATGATACTTCAGAATTTGTTTTGAGATATTACTTTAAAGTTGTTTAGAGGGAAATTGGAGAATGAACAGGTGGATTCTTGCCTTTATTCCATCATCTTGGTTCTGTCTCTCCTACTTCAGATTTTTTTGGTTTTGTGTCTCTGACTCTTTATGATCTTATTTGGGGTTTCTTTCACAAAGAGAATTTTCATTTCCTTCTCTCGATAATCTTACATATGAGGAAACTAAGGTAAATACAATTGCGTGACTTGCCCAGAGTCACATAGCTAGTGTTTGAGGCCAGATTTGAATTACAGAGATGAGTCTTCCTGATTCAGATCCAATTTCAGCCACCTAATTTCCCTGATAAAGAGCAGCTACAAACATATGTGGGAGGTTGATTAGACATCAGCTCATGTGAAGAAACCTGCAGGATATTCGTGGACTGACTGCACACTCCATATGATTCAGAAGTATGATGTAGCTGCAGAAAGCACACACATCATCTTAGGGAAAATTAATAGAAACATTGGCTTCAGAGATTGGGAGGTGATAATCCTCCTGCTTGGCCCTCATCAGACTACATCTGGATTGCCGAGCTCACTTCTGAAGGCCACATCTGGCTGACACCCAGAAGAGGTCAGTTACGATGCTGAAGAGCTCTGAAGAATTGGCAATATGAAGCCTGGAGAAAGAATAATCATCTGTTGAGAAAAGCGGAGTGGGGTTCAGGAGGAGATAAGAGTTCCTCCCTTACTTTCATGAATGATTCTCTGCTCTTCATTTATGTGGCTGTTCATTGCTGATCAATATATTTGCTATCGTAGTAACCATGACCAACTCCTCAGCAGTGGGCATATTTCTTAGAAGCTGACTTCAGGTACCTTGTCTCTCTCTGCCTCTTCTATTAATGGTTTTATCAGATACCCAGGTTCAGAGGTCATATCCAAACATATATCCAGTCCTGATCTCAATCCGGAACTGCAAATCTCCCGGACACCCACCACCATCGCCATGTTCCATAGACATTTCTAACTTTGCTCAATTCAAAATTATAATTCTTTAGTTTCACCTAAACCTGCCTTTCCTCCAAAGTTTCCCATTTCAGTGGAGGGTACCACATCCTTTCAGTGTCTGAAGTTCAAATCTCCTCAACTCCCCATCCTCCCTCATCCTTCATATCATATATGACTCTTCAGTCGCTTTCCTCATTTGAACCAAACACGTCTCTTAAAATTTATCAAGTATTTCTAAATTGTTCAATCTGATGATCCTTGATCAGTCTTATACCTTAAGTTCTTGCCTGTATTTCCCACTTCGACCATTCTGAGTTCTTGAATGTTTCCCCTTTCTGGGTCTTGTCTGGCTCTCCTTTTGGGTTTTTTTTTTTTCCTGATCGGTCCTTTTGTGTATCCTTTGCCGGCTCATTGTCCCCATTATTGCCCTCCTGTGACCGTCCCTCAAGTTTCTGTCCTTGGTCCTCTTCTTCTTTCTCTCTTCTTTTTTTTTTTCTTTCACTTATTGACCTCATCAGTTCCTTGGGATTTATCATCCTCTCTATGGAGATGTGTCTTAGATTTGCAGATCCAGCTCCCATTTCTCCCCCCAATTTTAATTCTAAATTGCCAGTTGAACTAATTGCAATATTATCTATTTCAAACTGGATATCTGGGAGCTATCTCAAATGCAGCAGGTCTAAAACAAAATTCAGTATACACACACACACTCACATGGCCAAGAAAAATTTTCTTTTCTAAATTTCTTGCCTCTTCTAAATTTCCATTGAAGACACCACTGAGCTTCCAGTCCCTTTAGTCTTTAGTGGAACAATCCCAGCACTATCTGTATCTCCTCAGTCTCCTTCACCTCCCCTATCCAAACCTGTTGCCAATCCTTTCCCCTTCTTACTTCCACACCAACTCTTGCGTGGAAGCCCATCTCTCCACTCCACAGCCACCAGCCTTGTTCAAACCCTCATCACCTCTAGCCCAGATAAGTGCAACAGCTTCCTGGTTGGTCTACCTGCCTCAAATCTTTCACCACTTCAGTTCATTCTACACGATGCTGCCAGAGTCATTTTCCTTAAATGCAGCTCAGATCACATGACTCCCATATTCCATAAAGCCCAATGCCTTCCTTTTGCTTCTAGGACTGAATTCCAATTTCTCTGTTTAGCTTTTAAAGCCCTACTCAAGCTGACGTGAACCTAGCTTTCTCCATACTTTGCAGTCCAGCCAGCTGCCCTTCTCTCTGTTCTTCATACAAAATGGCTGATTTCCTTCCTCCATACCTGGAATTCATTCTTCATCATTTCTGCATCAGGAAATCCTTATTTTTCTTATATATATATATGTATATATATATGCTATATATATATATATAAGCGCAATCACCATCTTCTGCATGAAGACCTTTCCTACCATCCCCCCAACTTCTAGTACCCTCTCTCTCTGATAATTGTATTTAGCTTGCATTTGTTCTCTTTATAAGTATTGTACATATACATGCTCTTGTTGTCTTTCCCAGCTGAATGGAAGCTCTTGGTTTGCAGGGATTATTTCATTAGTTGTATCACTACCTCCAGGACATCGTACACAACATAATAGTAGATGTTATATAAATGCTTATTGATGAACATTGGGAGATTGTTTCACAGGTTCATTATCATCACTGGTCAGGACTATTTGGATATTCCTCTGAATTGTGAGATTAAGTGTATATGGAGCATGTTATGGTCCCATTCTCCTCCCGCTCCATTATCATCATTTTCTTCCCTATGTGACTTTAAAGCCATTTAGCAACACTAGGATTCATGTTCTTGATTTGTTAAGACAGTGGTGTGCTGGTAAATTGGAGAAGGAAATGGTAAAACACTCCAGTATCTCTGTGATGAAAACCCCAAATGGAGCCACAAAGAGGAATCAAAGGTGATGGGAAAAAAAAAAAAAAAAAAACAAAAACCAAGCAATGGTGTTGGTTAATGTTTAAACAACTGGCTGAGTCGGGGTAAAGTATACACAATGCACTTTTAAAGTTGAATCCACCTAATTAACATTTCTCTATCACTCTTTTTCCCCTGAGGCAATTGGGGTTAAGTGACTTGCCCAGGGTCACACAGCTAGGATTTGTTAAGTGTCTTGAGACAAGATTTGAACTCAGGTTTTCCTGACTTCAGGGCTGGTGCTCTACCCACTGAGCCACCTAGCTGCCCCTCTATCACTCTTTTAAGTTGCAACAATTAGCCAAACAATAAGTCAAACCTTGATTTGTGGCCTTTGCCAATCTCCTAAGTGTAAATGCTTACACTGAAAATTTAAGTTGGCTCTCAAGATTCCTGACACTCTGGGATTCCCAGAACACTCTGGGATTAAAGTCTAATCTAGCTTTTGGTCAGGGACTCAATTGTCCTTATCATTGTCACCAGAGAGAGTGTGATGTCATGTCTTCCAAGCCAAGTAAATGTGGATTAAAATTGTGCCTCTAATCTAATTAGCTGTGGGACTTTGGGCAAATTAGGTAATTTCTCAGTATTCTGAGCAACTTCTGAAAACTAAGAGTCCCAAATGGCTTATGGATTTGATGGTATCTCTCCTTACGATAATATTTTAAATTTTGCAGACTCCTTTCCTGGTACTATGCCTGTGAGCTAGGTAGTCCAAGTAGTCAGCCCCTTTTTTTGCAAAGAAAATGGGGCTCAGAGCAATCAAATTGCCCAAAGCTGCACAGTTGTATAAGTAGCAGAATGAGAATTTGAACTCATACCTTCTGACCCCACACTCAATGCTCTTTCCACTCCATACGCTAAATATTTTTCCTCTGTTCTTCACTCACCTCTGTAAGAGTAGAATGAATGGATGTTGGGCTGAGCTGGCCCCCACCAGCCCCCAAAGTTCCAAAGCAACAGAAGAGGGAGCTCACAATGTGTTTGCCCTTCTGGGAGGGAGGCCTCCTCCAAAGCTGCTGAGAGAGTTGGAGGTTCATTTAATGACTCCTCCGATCAGACCCGCTCCCACACTCTCTCTCTCCATCAAAGTGATGGCTCATTAAGCACAGTCAAATAGCAAGTAGAGAGTTGGCTCCCAACCTGAGAAAATCAGCCTGGTGATTAAGCAACATCCCTGGCCCACTTGGTTTCCTCTCTCCTTCCAAAGTGGCAAAAGATCAAGGCCTCTGAACTGAAACAACAAAAGGAAAATAGCTTGCAGGTTTTACATCTGGAGACCAGAAGTGGTTTTTTGCTAAGAAGAGAGGTGAAGGGGACCATTAGAAATGGCTTCTCTGTCTCTTATATTAGTCTCTTCCATGGTTCAGGTTCTGGATGATGGTGTGTCTAGGGGAGCCAATGCCAAGTGCCAAGGTAGAGTGTAAGAGGTCAGGAAACACCATCTATTGTCAAAGTCGCAAGACAGAACCTTGGCTCCTTTGTCTCCCTGCATCAAGACAGGGCACTGTCTGTTTCAAAAGCAGAGACTTCAGGGGCAAAGGGGAATTGTCTTTTTCTTTCTTTCTTTGCTCTTTCCTGCTAAGTGAGGAATATCAGTGCAGCCTGTTATAAATCTCCCAAAGATAGCTATCCCATTACATATCCAGTCAGTCTTGAAAACATCAGTGGCCAATTAGGACCTGGTTAGAGGTCATGGCAGTTCTCCCAATAGCTCTTCTACAGGTGCCACATGTCTGTAATTATGTGGGCCCTGAAGGAAAGGGGCTCAGAGACTTATGGGAACTCCCTCTGGAGCTGCCTTGCTCAAGGTACCGTTTACAAAAGAATACTTTGAGTATCTACTCTCATCTGGAAAAGGAAGGAAAGAAATGAAAGAAGGGAAAAAGAAGGAAAACAGGGAAGGAAGGATGGAGGAAGGAAGGAAGGGAAGGAAGAAAGGAAGAAGGGAGAGAGGGAGAGAAGGAGAAAGGGAGGAAGGGAGGGAAAGAGAGAGGGAAGGAGGAAGGGAAGGAAAAAGGGAGGGAGGAAAAAATGAAGGAAAAAAGAAGGAAAGAAAGCAAGGAAGGAAGAAGGAGGAAAGGAGGAAGGGAGAGAGTCGGTGGCCAGGGAGGGGCCTTTGATTTGGAACCTTTCATAGCAAATAGATCCACAGGGGGAGGGGCCAAAGGTTTGCATGGATTCCATTCTAATTTCAGAAAGCAAAAAAGGTGGCACAAAGCAAGCCTGGGAGAAGCTGGCTAAGGGGGAAAGGGAAGGGTGGCCAATGCCAGCCCGGCTACGGGAGACCAGTGTGAGGCAGGCGGCCGCCAGGGACAGTCAGGGCTCAAGTGGGTGTGAAGCAGCCGGGACGCTCGTCCCAGCTCCCTCCCGGCTCGTTTGGTCCCGCTCTGGGCCGCCTCCATCCCCTCACCTGCCCCGTCTTGGGCAGGTAGTGGTGATTACCCGGGAAGGGACCACACAGAACCTAGGTGTGCGTGTGGGGAAGTTTCCCGGATGGCGCCTTCCTCCTCCTCCTTCTCCTCCTCCTCTTCCTCCTTCTCCTCCTCCTCCTCTTCCTCCTCTTCCTCTTCCTCCTCCTCCTTCTCCTCCTCTTCCTCCTTTTCCTCCTCCTCCTCCTCTTCCTCCTTTTCCTCCTCCTCCTCCTCTTCCTCCCCTTCCTCCTCCTCCTCCTCCTCCTCTTCCTCCTCCTCTTCCTCCTCCTCCTCTTCCTCCTCTTTTTCCTCCTCCCCTCCCCCTTCCTCCCTCCTCCTCCTCCTCGGGGACTGCCGAGCCCCCACCGGTGCGCTTCCATTTTACACAAAGCAGTCACAGTGATACTATGAGCTCCTGGAGGGGAAAGCGTTCTTAAGCGAGAAAGCCCAAGCCACAGCCCAGCATTTGTGCCCCAGAAAAGCCAAGCGTTAGGAATCGGGACAGGGCAGTTGGCGCTTGAGCCCGAGTCGCGCTCTTCTTCCCAGGAAGCGGCCGGTGGAGGAGAAGGGCTGCTTCCGGAAAGCCCGAGTGGGGGGCTCCGTGTGCCTAAGGCTTGGCCGCTCCGTAATTACTCAGTCCGCCGCTCAGTCGGACGTTAGGGCCTTTTCCAACAAGCTCCAAGCGTCAGGTCTTCGGTGTGTGGCCAGCAGCCCGCAGCACGTGGCCCTTGCCTTTCCTCACTGTCCCCCCGGGGAGCTGCCTCTGCTTCTCTCGGGCCATGGAAAAAGATGACTCTTTTTTAATAAATCGGAGCCTCCTGCTGCTCGTGGCTACAGCATCTCCCATGCACGACAGGCCCTTATTTGCCCTTAGCTACACACAGATGCAGCCGCTCTTCCCACAGGAGGCGTCTGTTTGTTCCCCACTCCCCTCCTGTCAAAAAGCCCCCCAGCCCAACTGCTGGGTCCTTAGGCCGCTGTCAGCCTGCAGGGGGCACAAGAGAGCAAGCCACGCAAGCTGTTGGCATTTCATGCAGCAAGCTTGGCCAGGGTTCTGACTCTCTCACCCAGAGCTGAGCTGAAGCAGCTGCTGCTCTTACCTTCCCATTCTCCTCTGCTGGGCTTTTAGGCTGCAGAAGGAAGTTGTCTCTGTGTCTCTCTGTCTAGCCCTGTCTCTATTTCTCTCTGTCTCTGTCTGTCTGTCTCTTTCTAGCTCTGTCTCTGTCTTTGTGTCTCTCTGTCTCTGTCTGTCTCTCTCCCCTCCCTTCTATCTTTCTCTCCCTTCCCCTTTCTGCCTCTTTTTCTCTGTCCCTCTCCTCCTGGCTTCTAATGCTGAAAATCAGGGTCTCCTTATAAACTGTGAGCCATCTCTAATTTAGGCTGAGAAACTCCAAATTCACATGATTATCGGGTCAATTTTCACCCAATCTGTTATTCCGTAATAATTTTTTTAATGTTTTTACTTTAAGTATTTACTTGTCAGGTTCAAAGGAACATGTTTTAATGTTCAAGTTTCCTCAATTATGAGCTTCAAAACCCTAAATGTGAATGAGTAATGGGTCTATGGAAGTGACTGGATGGACTCCATGGGACTGCAGCCATCATCACGTGACAGTGCCTGAACATCACAATTCATGCTTTCACTCAGGTCCTCTCTGCTGGCTGTTCCTCCCCAAGCACATTACCTGTGAGGCTGTTTCTCCTCCAGCTACTTTGAGCCTTGCCTGCTCCTTTTAGGAAATAAAATGGGCACAAACACAAAGGGAACTTCCTCCCATTTGAGAGACTGACTAGGCTTTCCTTGGACATGAATGCAATCTCCCAACCCTAGATGGAGCTGTCATTACTATGATCCTGCTTTTTAGTGGATGGCAAAGGCTTCCAAGAAAAAAAAAAAGCATTTTGGGGTGTAGTCGTTTGCTCTTTTCTCCCTGCAACAGTAAGGAGAGTAGAGAAGAAGTGCTGGGAGGGGGCACTGAGCTGAGGTCTTAGCCAAGAGCAGAAGCTAAAGAAGTGCAAGTAAGAGGAGTCAGCTCTATTGAGAACTGCCCATAAATTTCTATTTGGGAACCAGCCACCAGTTCTCATGGCTGCTAACCGCTGTCTTGTGTCCCTCCCATGTCCATGCCATCGATCCTCCCTCCCCTGAACTATTATACAACCTCCTCCTTGGCCCCCCTTCTTCCAATTTCCCACCTCTACTCTCTCTTCCCACCAACTGCCAAGAGAAACACCCATAATCCTCATTCTAATCACGTCACCAGCTCTGTTCCAGTGGTTACCTGTTGTCTGGAGGCTAAATATGGTCCCTTTGGATAATATGGTCCCTTAGGACTGCTCCCCTTGTTTCTGAGGGTCTCCTCAGGACTTGTGACCCCAGTTCTTTACTTAGCTCAACCCTCATGCACAGGAACCCATTTGTATTCCATCACCAACAATCACTCAGACCTCCTGTCTCAGTCAAATCAAAAGAGATCATTTAAAGGAACAAACATCATGAAAGCAAGAATCCCTCAAAGTCCACTAGCACAATGTGCAGTAAACCTAGGCTTTCTTCCAAAGCACCCAGACAGCCAGATCCTGTCCCCAAGTGCCTGGGGCACTTGCAGTTTATCCACAATTTTGCCTCATTTTATATAGGATTGGGAACTGGGGGTGGGGGGAAGATGTAAGACAGCCATATGTAAATCCAAATGGATTCCATCCCAGTGTCTGGATTGCTATGTGGTATCCCTCACGGACCAATAAGAAAAGTCAGGAATCATGACCTATAACCTAGCAGATGGGAGCAGAAGGGGAGGAAAGGGAAGGAAGGGGACCTTGGTTTGGGACATCTCTTATCTCCTAACATCTTCTCATATTCCTTGAGATTCAATCCCATGTCTAACTCAGAAAGAGAATCCTGGCTCAAGCAGTGATGGCTTCCAGGGCCTCTGTTACAGGGAACTTGAGATCTGCACATTGTCCTTTCCTGGCCACCTTCATATTAGATTTACATCTCCTTTTCAGAGAGGAACTGGGCTCCCTCTCATCTCCTTGCCCTGTCTTCGCAGCTGGAAGCCTAGAAGGGCACACATCTCTGAATCCCTGCTTTCTCTCAACTCTCAAACTCTTATTCTTCCTTCACGGGGTCCTTCAGGAGATGTGTCTGCCTCCCTCCACTAGGGAGTGACTCCATCCTCCCATCCAAGTTCCCTGTATCTGCTTTAGATGCATTTGATAGATTTTAGGATGTGGAAGAAGGGGACTATTGTCTCTCATTTCAATTTAAATGGAGGAAGGAGGGGAGTCATTTTGCTTTTCCCTTGGTCTCCCTTGAACCTGACAAGTAAATACTTAAGTAAATATGTAATTTGTATTGAAGAAGCCCTCCATAGAAAGCAAGCTCCTTTAAGGGGTTTTAGTCCTTTTTCAATCCCAGAATCTCTCACAGGGGGTTAACACATAGTAGTACTTCATAATTTTCAATTGCATTTTATCCTTCTATCCACCTTTCATAGTGACTGGCACATAGTAGGTGCCAGATAATTGCCTGATGTTTGCAAACTTTTCTCCCCCTCTACCCCACCATGGAATACACAGTGAGCCTTCCCATTGATGTTTAAAATAGACAGCTTTCTCCTCATCTTCAGGTCCTATTTGAGTCCAAGATTGCTCCCAAAGAGGCTGTGGACAACTCTTGCCCATATTCCACCATTCCTTGGTGATAAACCAAGATAAAGTGTCCTCCAGGGAGGGCTCTTTCACTCACCTGTCATTTTTGGGTCTGGGGAGGCCTGTGTCACCCACAGACCCTACAAGGCAACATCCAGAGATAGACTTCAAGACTCACTCTTCTCTGAAATCTGCTTAGTCCATTAGCTTCAGCTAAGAGAGCTCCGGAGCATGGTTGGTGATATTGAGCACAAATAAAAGCAACAGGCCCTCAGCTATGGATGTTCTAATGTAGTCACACATTTAAATTCATTATCTAAATATAAACCAGTTTGAAGTCTCCAGGACTTCCAAGTGTGAAAATCCCTTAGCCCCCTGGATTATGGCCCACAGCACAATGAGTGTGTTTGTGTGTGTTTCGTGCCCCCTTTGCCCCCTTGATTCACCTACAGAAGGTGAGGGGATGGGGACATTGTCCATGGCTCCCCGGCTGAGGACCTGGGAAGAGGCAGCAGCAGGGGAGGCCCAAGCTTTCACCTAATCTAAAGCATCTTTTGCTGAGTGATGGAGTGAAGAGGATCTGGACAGAGAGAATCACAAAGGATCAAAGGGGCCGCAAATTCATTCCTTCTGGAAGGGGCCTTCCACTTTGCTGGGGCTCTGACTCTCCGCCCCCTTCCCCTTTTCCTCATCTTCCAATCCCAGCGATGCCTTTGTGGGGAGGCTTCTGGATGGCTCTGTCTCCCCAGGATGTCATTACAGCTTCCTCCTAGACTAGTGGGGATGGGGGGAGGGGAGGAGGCTGGGGAGGGACAAGAAACACCAGACTTGGGCTACTGGGACAGTGATGAGGGGTTCCCTGGATTCCATGGTGGGGCCAGAGTGCTTCCAAGCAGAGCTTCAGAGGCAGATAGATGTGTTTGTGAAATGCCAGGAAACTTGCTGCCTCTCCTCCCCCTCCCACTTCCCCTGCCCCTCAGTCCTCCCCCTCCCACTTCCCCTGCCCCTCAGCCCTTCTGAGTTCCAAATTCTATCCCTCTCTCCTTCCTATTCCTCCAAGGCAGTAAGCAATCTGTTATAGTTTATACATGTTCAATCATGTAAAACATTTTCATATTAGTCATTATATATAAGAAGACCCCCCAAAAAAAGAAAAAAGCAGAGAAAAAATGAAAGAAAAAAGGAAACAAGGAAGAAAAAAAGAAAGAAAGAAAGAAAGAAAGAAAGAAAGAGAGAGAGAAAGAAAGAAAGAAAGAAAAAGAAAGGAAAGAAGGAAGGAAGAAAGGAAGAAAGAAAGAAAGGAAGGAAGGAAGGAAGGAAGGAAGGAAGGAAGGAAGGAAGGAAGGAAGGAAGGAAGGAAGGAAGGAAGGAAGAAAAAGCGAGAAAAAAAATCATACTCCAATCTATGTTCAGTTAAAATCAGGTAATTTTTTCCTCTGGGGGCAGATAGCATGCCTGATCATGTGTCCTTTGGAAATTGTCTAGGATCACTATATTGCTAAAAATAGCTAAATCATTCACAATTCCTCTTCAAACAATATTGCTGTTACTGTATACAACATTCTCCTAGTTCCATTCACCTCATTTTGCATCAATTCATGAAAGTCTTTTCAGGTTTTATGAAATCATCTGGTTTGTCTTTTCTTAGAACATAGTAACATTTCATTACAATCATGTAACACAGATATTCCTCAATTAATGGGAAACTTCCAATTCTAAGTCATCGCACACAAAAAAGCTAATGCTAGCTATTATTAATAAGAATTAAAAAAAACAGTTGAACAAAATTATCAAATACAGAAACAAAATCTAACTTTCTACTTTGTGTTTCCTACACACAACCATCACCTCTTCAAAGAATCCCAATCCAATTGAGCTGCTAGGCAAGGAGTGGGCAGAGGTTATTTGTTTGAAGCAGCTTAATCGTATGATAGGTATGGTCATAGAATAGTAGCATCATAGACTTGGAGATGGAAGGGACCTTGGAGACTGGCTTCACTTTATCTTATTTCAGATTAACTGCCAGTCTGTTTCCTCCTATATATACATATACATACATATATATATATATACATATATATATATATTTTGCTTGCTTTCCTATTTGTAAGATTGTGCTGCTCCTAAACTTGCATCCTTCTCTTGTACAATGTTTTGCAAATGGGTTTGTATTCTAATCCAATGTGCTCTCATTTCTTCCCTTGCCACCCCCATCTAGAGTGTGGGAAGGTAAGATGTTTTTTGGATGAGGAATTTCTGGGCTTTTTTGGTCTCTTCATGGTAATGAATGCCATATAATAGCTAAATTTCTTAAAGAAATTTCTTTAAGTAAAAACATATATTTTTCATTTTCCATAGTTGACAGTTGTTTAAATATATTGGATTGAAATTGTAAATGAACACAATCCTCATTTTTATCTTTACATGTAATTTTGGAGGTGTTATAACATTTATTCAAAATATTTGTTGGTTTATTCCAGAGAACAATTTGGAACCATGCCCCAGTGGCTATCAAATTGTTCCTACTCTTTGACCTAGCAGTGTCTCTACTGGATCTATATCCCAAAGAGATTATAAAAAAGGGAAAAGGACCCACGTGCACAAAAATGTTTGTGGCAGCCCTTTTTGTAGTGGCAAGGACCTGGAAACTGGGTGCATATCAGTTGGGGAATGGCTGAATAAATTATGGTGTATAAATGTTTTGGAATATCATTGTTCTATAAGAAACACTCAGCAGGATGATTTCAGAGGGACCTGGAGAGACTTCTATGAACTGATGTTAAATGAAGTGAGCAGAACTAAGAGAACATTGTACTAGCAACAACAAGATCATGTGATGATCAACTGTGATGGACATGGCTCTTTTCAACAATGAGGTGAGTCTGGTCAATTCCAGTAGACTTATTATGGAGAGAGTCATCTGGATCCAGAGAGAGACTATGGAGATTGAGTGTGGATCACAACATAGTATTGTCACCTTCTTGGTTGTTGTTTGCTTGCTTTTTTCTTTCTCATTTTCTTTCTTTTTGATTTGATTTCTCTTGTGCAACAAGATAAATCTGGAAATATGTAGAGAAGAATTGCACATGTTTAACATATATTGGATTACTTGCCATCTAGGGGAAGTTGGGTGAGGGGAAGGGAGGGAAAAATCTGGAAAACAAGGTTTTGCAAGGGGCAATGTTGAAAACTACCTTTGCATATATTTTGAAAATAGAAAGCTATTATGAAGACTATTTGCTGGTTTGACTACATGCAGAGACGATAGTTTTAGAGATGATTGGGGTGTGTGTGTATGTTTGTATGTGTGTGTGTTTATGTGTTTGTGTGTGTGTGTCTATTTTGACTGATGATAGAAAGTGTAGAGCTTTACTGATTCTGAATATCTCATGCATAGAGTCTGGCCCACATATAAAGTCTTTTTTCTCTTTCTCATGGCATATCACTAACCTTCAGGAATTAGAGCTACATAAGAGTGGAAACATGTGCTTTTGCTCTGATTTCTCCACCTGTGGAAGTCTCCAAGCAAAGACTAGATGGTTATCAAGCAACCATCAAAGAGTCATCCGCATGTTGAAGTTACTATTGTGGATATTCCTGCTAAGGCATGGATTGAACTACATGCCCTCGGACGTCCTCTCCAGCTCTGACATTCTAGGATTACAAAAGAAATTTCAAAAATAATTCCATGGAAAAGAACTGGAAAAGACATTCTTTTAAAACCAGAATTGAGGTAGTGCAATGTTTGGGGTTGGGGGGCAGTGGGGATACATATGTGGGTTTGGATCCAGGGGGATAGCATACTCTCCACCTACTTCCTTTCCAAGACCTGGTCTTATGATTCTGTTACCTGAAAACTAGGTACCCTGAAAAATAGTTAGAGGCTCCAGGGAGTTGTTGAAAGCCTGAGAGCTAAGAAAGCAAACTTTTCTTTAGACCAATATTTTTCTCTTTAGAATAAAATTTAAGTGCTTTTGGCAACTCTGCCTTTCACTCAATCCACTCCGATTTTTCTGCCAGAGAGGTACTCTGGGTAGACTTGGTGAGTCTGAAGAGAAGTAATGTCCAGACAGATGGAGTTTTAAAAAAAAATTTTCTAAATGTTTTTCTTCATCTCACCCCAGGAAAAAATTACTTTTCAAACCATTTTTTGCAAGTATGCATCTTATGAAACCCATATGACAATAAAAAATAAACACCCATTTGAATTTGGATTCTCTAAGTAGGGGGTTAGAAAGACTGGTTTTTAGATCTTCTAAATTCTACTGGAGCTGAGCTGTCAGATGGGAAATGCAAACACTCAGAAGGCTCACTACAACTTCATTAACTGGCATGAATCAAAGCCCAACTGTACAACTCGGGGGCATGTAGCCCAATGTATTTTAATCCATAGAAGCAGACTCAAGACAATAAATAAGCAATAAATCAGCATCAGAGATACTGAATGTGAAAGGGAGATAATGTCTCATTTGCACTGAAACTTAACCTAGTGGACAATACCATTTGGTTTGTTTTTTTTTTTTCTTTCTAGTTTTCAGAGAATTTTTGTCTGAAAGGATCCTAGAGATCAGTTATCAAATCACACCACTGAGCCTGTTTCTGGTTCCTACCCTGCTAGAGTAGGACTTTTAGTGTACAAGTCAAGGAGTAGGAAGGCTCATTAGTGAGTTAACTGTAGTTAGCCTAAGGATACTTCTTAGGGATGGTAGTCCTGAAAAGCTTGGTCATCCTTATACTAAAGGTACTAGTCTTTCCTGAACATATCCTACACCCCAGCAACCAAGCTTTGCTAGGCTGATAATGTCCCCTAGTAAATGACATGGCTGAGTCTCAAGTAATACATGCTGCCCACCAACTCCTTCCTCAGGAAGATCCTCCAAATGCTGCTGTTGCAGCTGCTGCTCTCCTCATCATGTTCCTTCTTCTCTTTTTTGGTCTTTCAAAGCTCATAAGAAGTCAATTCACTTCATTCTTATGTGGAGTAATAGAAAGGATGCTAGGATAAAGAGTCAGGAAAGATTTGAGTTTGAATCCTATCACACTAGCTGGGTGATGATGGGTAAGCCATTGGCTGAATCTCTCTAAACCTCATTTTCTCTATCTGTAAAATCATGATAACAATAAATGCATTTTTCTCCTTACCTCTAGTATCACTGGGTAGATAGAACACTGACCTCAGAGCCAATGAGACTCTGGTTCCAAAATTTTGTTCAGCTCATCTTTAGAAGAAAGATTTGTTATCCCTCACCAGGCTTCAGGGGTTTTGTCTAGGTTGGTAAGACTAATCACAGGTTGTGCTCTTTTATCAAAGCCTTCAAGAAGCTGGGGGACTATCATCATCAGATCCTTGTTATCATCAAACTGTTCTTTTCTTTCTCCTTCTTCTCTTCAATACAAATACAGGCTTATTGCCATTATTCTCTCTGACTCTGTTTGCTAACAAGCGTATAAGAACCACACTCAGATATTATCCTGGATTTGGACTTTCCATATGACCACTCAAGGGTCAATAGCTTTATTTACAAGGTCATTATTGATGTCAGTCAGCAGACAAACCATTCCAAAGAACTTTCCAGATCACTATTTTTTCACCAAATTTATTTTATTAAAAAAAAAATAGAAAAGGAATACAAAACAAGATGAAACAAAACAAAAGAGAATATTGTCATGTGCCCAGCAGAATGTCAGGGAGGATTCAAAATATATAATAACAAATTATCAGATCAAGAAAGTATATATATATATATAAGTAAAAGAAATTATATTTATGAATATCCATCTTTTCTTTACTTCCTTGTAAATTGTTCTTTTGTTCCCTGCTGCTAACCTTTTTTTACTTTATTCCTTTTTTCTCCTTTCATCTCCCCCCATCAATCTCAAGAATAATGTAGTTAAAAAAGGATCTATTTATGTATACATATGTAGATATATACATACATATACATACACAGACATACCCTCACACATACACACATATCTTTCCTATCCCTGCTGATCCTTTGCTTTAATTCTGCTCCTAACTTGCCTTGCTGTTACTTAACCTCCTCCCACCTATGGATTCCTCCCTTGTCTTCTTCCCACATCCTTTGCTTTCCTGTTTGCCCATCCCTACCCCCTCATTTCTTTATAGATTTTGAAGGGTGCTATACCTTTCATAGTATATATGTAATGTTACTTGTGAGTAGATTTTTCATATACTATCTCATTGAGGTGGTAATCAGTAGATTTTTTTTCTATTTCTACTTTCCCCTCATGTTCTATCACTCCAGGACAATTTTCTTGGATTATTTCTTGCATTATTATGTCAGAGTCCTTTTTTTGGCTACAACTTTCAGAGACAATCCATTTATTTTTATAATATCTGTTCTCCACACCTGCCGTTTTTCTTATAAGATGTTTCATATTCTGTTCTATTTTTTTCATTCTTTACAATTTGTTTTGTTATATTTTTTGGTCTCTTGAAACTTCACTGGCTTCCTCTTGTCCAATTCTAATTTTCAAAGAGTTATTTTCATCTTTGATACTCTATATCTCCTTTTCTATTTGGTTAACTTTTTTCATAATCATCTTGGTTTTTTGGGATTTTTTTATGTTTTTCATAACATTTCATGTTACTCTTTAGGGTAGAAGCTTTTTTTTACTTCAGTGTCCTTCTCTGAAGATGAACCCCTGTTCCCACAATATGTTTCAGTGGTGGGGCTCTTTCTTCTTTGCTGATTCATTTTTTTAAAAAAAATAAGAGGTATTAGTGCAAGGCGGGTGGGGAGATGGTGCCTCAAGCTTCCCTTCAGCTTATCTCTCTGACCAGGGACCTCAAACCAAGAGCTCCCCCTTCCAGCAAGTGCCCTCAGCCAGCAGCATCCCTGCCTCCTGCCTCTCCGCTCCCAGTGTGCTGGCTCCTTTTTGCCTAGAGCCCCATCTCTGCAGCACAGTTGGTCCCGGCGTTTCTGATTAGCCAAGGTTCCTTCAGTCTGCTGGGACTCAGACCTGATTCCTCAAACTGTCCCAGGAGATAAAAGTTTCTGTGGTTCCTGCTGATGCTCTAGATACACCAAGCCAGCTCCAGGGCTCCCCACTTGGGATTTCTGTGGAGCTAGCTTGGAGGTGTTTGCACTCCAGAGAGGTTAATTCCCAGTCCTGGGTTCTTTCTTCAGATCTTCTCTGGTGGTATCAGGAAGTCCCCTGTTCTGCCCCAAGTATTTTTGATTTTTTCACCAGTCTATATTCGCCCTGAGGTGCAGATTTATTGTATTTGTGGGGGAAATATGAAGAGCTTAACATTTACCAACCTACTCTTCCATCTTCCCAGGATTCTCCCCCTCCAGATCACTATTTAAGTCCAGTCTTGGAGTCCTCATTATATAACTCCCATGACCTCGACTTTTCCTTTCACCTTGAAGTTCAGATCCATAAATGTGATGATTGGCCACTCAGGAAGATGGAAAATTCCCATTGGTGGATTTTCTTGCCTACTAAAGTCTGCGCACCAGACAAAATGACCACAGAGTTCTCCAAAATGCAAGGTCAATTTGAGTTTATATTCAATCTTGGAATCAGGCCAGCTAAGTGCCTTCAGTTTTTCTATAAGGCTGCAGACTTCTCTCTTATTTTCAAATCATAATGAACAAGTTTTCAATCTCTGAAAGTCAAATCTGAGCCAACATATTTGTGGCAAACTAAGTAGGTGCTGTAAGTGACATAGCAGGATGGGAAAATCCATAGATTGGAAAGTAAAGAACAGGAGCATGGGAGGAAGAGAATCACTTTCTACATTATACACGAGAGTGCCAAAAGGTAGAGGGCTGTGGATGAAGCCAAAAAGTGGGCACTCTATTTTGTAAACCAAAATTCCTTAATTAATGTAGTCAGATGAGTCATCACTCTAGGTTTGATTTTGTCTGGGTGTGTCTACCACTAGAGAGCACAACCCTTGGATGATGTGGCAGATGGATCCCACAAAAGTAATTTGGCCTAAGAAATCTATCCCACTGTGGTCAACTTGGTAGCCAGCTTCTTGAGACTTCACTGGGCAGGTCCTCGGAGAATAGATGCTTCCCTGAGGCCAGATTATCTTGGATTTCATTAACAGAGTTTTGGTGGCCCCAGGTCATCCCTAAATCCAGGGAACTATTCCAGTAAATGAATGCAAGTAAATGAAATATTCAAGTAAAACTTTAGGAGAGACCTGTCCTTGCCCCTGCCTCTCAGGGCCTTTTTGTTGCTCTTAGCTAAGTGTCCCACAGGACCTCAAAGCATTTACTTGGAAAATAAAATAGAGCCTTCCAAGCAGGAGTAATATACAAGCAGCCAAAAGGCCAAGGATTGCTTGTTAAGGGTTGGCTGTGGTACAACCAATGTGTCATGCATTTCATGGACAGCAAGATACCAGGAAAACTCTAGTTAGCTGGATAATTTAGGAGCACTGCCCCTAAGATAGCAAGTCCCTGGGAATCCCATTCTATCTGATTGGGCCCCAAAGAGAAAAGGAGTCCCATATGCCCATAGAGCTATCAAACTGTGCATACCCTTTGATCCAGCAATCTCTCTGCTGGGCCTGTATCCCTAAAAGATCATAAAAAAGGGAAAAGGATCCACATGTGCAAAAAATGTTTGTAGCGGCAAGGAATTGTAGACAGAGTGGATGCCCCTCATTTGGGAAATGGCTGAGAAAGTTATGCTATTATATAAATGTTATGGAATATTATTTTTTTCAATTTATTTTTAATACACACTGCCTTATGAATCATATTGGGAGAGAAAATTCAGAGTGAAAGGAAAAAGCCATGGGAGGAAAAAAAAACAGAGAAAAGAAGTGAACATAGCCTGTGTTGATTTACATTTAAGATCCACAGTTCTTTTTCTGTATGCAGATGGCATTTTCTGTCCAAAGTCTACTGGAATTATTCTGGATCACTGAACCATGAGAAGAACCAAGTCTTTCATTGTTGATTATCACACATTCTTGCTCTGATTGTGTATGGTGTATTCCTGGTTCTGCTTGTTTCATTAAGTATCAGTTCGTGTAAATCTTTCCAGGGTTATGGAATATTATTGTTCTATAGGAAATGATCAGCAGGATGATTTCAGAAAGACCTGGAAAGACTTGTGTGAACTGATGCTAAGTGAAGTGAGCAGAATCAAGAGAACATTGTATATAGCAACAAGTTTATGCAATGATCAATTCTGATGGACATGGCTCTTTTCAATGATTTGGGCCAATTCTAATAGAGTTGTAATGGAGAGAGCCATCTGCATCTGGAGAGAGGACTGTGGGGACTGAGTGTGGATCACAACACAGTATTTTCACTCTTTTTGTTGTTGTTTGCTTGCTTTTTGTTTTCTTTCTTGTTTTTTCCCTTTTTGATCTGATTTTTCTTGTGCAGCAGGATAATTGTGGAAATACGTGTAGAAGAATTGCACGTGTTCAACATATATTCGATTACTTGTTGTTTAAGAAAGGGAGTAGGGGGAATGGAGGGAGAAAATATTTGCAACACAAAGTTTTGCAGAAGTGAATATTGAACGCTATCTATGTATTTTGAAAATTTAAAAAAAAACTATCATTTTAAAAAAAGAAACTAAAATAAAAAAAAGAAAAGAAGTCTCATTGAGACCTAGGAGGCTTTCAGCTCTGACAAGTGGAAGATATGTATTTTTAAAGTGCACTGACTGGAGAGAGTATTTGACTCCATTTTTACTCTTAATTTTTAGTGGAAGATTAAAAATTTCCCTCTGTCTCCAAGGGGGTGGATTATGGGAGGCCAGTTAAAGCCTAAAGAATTTTTATCTTTCTCTACCTCTCCCTTTCTTTCTCTGTCTCTTTCGCTTCAGCAATTAATTGTAAGGAATTTTGAAAGGGAAGACAGTAGTAATTGAAGGAGTATGGAAGGGCTTCATGTAAGAGGGGGTATTTGAGTTGTAATTTGGAATACAGTAGGAGCTTAATGAATACTTATTGATTGTTAGAGGCCATTCTGTGCTTGGAGTTCCCCATAGCATTGAAATCACAGGCTCTTATATCTACCAATGTGCACACCAGGGTGTGCACACAAAAATACAGTTATGTTAAAGCTTAAAATTAAGTGAAACCATTCTGGCATGAAACAGAATTTTAGAAGGAACCCTCGGGGCTGCTAAGTCCAACTCAGACCTCAACTAGGATGCCTGCTGTAGAATAGCCTTGGAAACCTGTAGTGAGAAGGGACCACTGCTTCCCAGGCAGCCCATTCCCACTTGGAAATAGTTCTCATTTGGAGTGCTCTCCCACTGACTTCTCAGCCCATTCTGCTCCCCAGAAGTAAAATTAGAAAGGAAAAGGAAAAGAGGAGGAGGGAATCCACACAATGTCCATTATTAGCCAGCCTCCTGGAGAAGGATTATGGCCAGTTGTGTTTTATTTGAAGGAATGATTGCCGTTTATTTTATTGCCGGTAAAGGCTGCCAGCTCTTATGATGATAAAATTGCTGACTTTACAAAGGCTTTATTTATATACTATGGGTCCTGCAAGACAGAGCCAGCCCAGAGGGTAGTCATTCCAGGGTGGGGAAATTCGGTTGGAATTCCAATCAGTGTAACTCATATATTAACTCTGCTCGTACTTTTGTGGCTTCACCAATAAAATGGATGTGGCTAAGAGAACTATTTATATGCCTAAGTAATCATCAGATCAAGGAAGGGCAGCATAACACAGGGGAAGAGACACTGACTTACGGGTCAGCAGAATTCTGAGTTGGGGGTTCTGACATTTGCTGGGTGACCAGTCAGTCCATAAACTTCTCCAAAATGGCTCCTATGAGGCACTGGGCTGCATTGGCCCTCTGACTTCATCACTCTGAGTATGAAGGTATCTGTGCTGTCTCCATCATACAGACTATTGGATCCTAGATTTAGTTTGGGGATCGGGGTTATTGATTCTCAAAGGGCATCTAATGGAATCTTTTTCTATTTTACAGATGAAGAAATCTGAGATCCATAGAGAGGAAGCGATTTTACTATGACCAAAAAGCTAGCAAATATCAGGGGTGGAGTTTGAGTCTGGATCTTCTCAACTCCAAATTCAGCACTCTATCTATCCACTAGGTAATGTGGTAACATTATGTAGGTGACTCAGTCTAAATAGTTTCTAGTCACTTCTTCTCTCTGCCTCGGTTTTTTCAGTTACAAAATAGGAATAATAATATCATTGATCTCCCAGAGTTGGTGCAAGGATCCAAAAAGATCATAGTGATTGAGTGCCTTACAAATCTTAAAGGACTCTAGAAATAGTTGCCCCAAATCTAATAATAAACAAGCTGAGAGAAAGAGTAGAAGGAAGTCGGGAATGGAAGCCAGGAATTCTCAGTCCTGGATTTGCCACTACCTCATTGACTGATCTTCACTTAGTTATTTTCACTCTTTGAATGATATGAATGAGATGATTTCTGAGAATTCTTTCAGTTCTCACATTTCATAATGTCCAGCACAAAGAGAATTGGAGAATAGGAGTTCCATATAGGTAGGAATGGTTTTACTTCTGTTTTTATACTCTCAATTCCTGGAACATAGGAACAATGAGTAGACCTGTGATTACATTGGTATAGCAAGTTAACTCCAAGATAAGTATACTCTTCTTTTTATAACTTCAGCTCAGTCAACATAGATTTCAAATTGTATTAAATAATGGTAATTATCAAAACAGTTTCATAGTGGTGGATCCAAGGAATAGATTAGGTAAACAAAACCTAAAAGTAATTGACTGTAATAATCTAGCATATGATAAATTCAAAGATCCAAGATTTGGAAACAAAAATTTATTATTTGAAAAAAAACTTCTAGAAAACTGGAAACCAGCATAAGAGAAACTTGGTATAGACCAACATTCCAGTCACTTGTGTATACAATAACTTACAAAACAAGGAAATAGGAGAGGAAGAGGATAGGAGAAAGGGGAAGGTAAAAAAAAGGAGGATTGGGCAGCTAGGTGGTGCAGTGGATAGAGCACCAGCCCTGAAGTCAGGAGGACCTGGGTTCAAATCTGGTCTCAGACACTTAATACTTCCTAGCTGTGTGACCCTGGGCAAGTCACTTAACCCCAATTGCCTCAGCAAAAAGCAAAAAAAAAAAAGGAGGATTTAATAAGTGATTAGAAGCAAAAGGGATTTTTGAGGAGGGACCATATAAAAAGAGAGAGAGAAGAAACAGAAGAAAATGAGAGTGAAGGAAATAGTAATCATTAACTGTGAGAGCGAATGGAGAGAATTCATTCACAAATGGAAGCAGAATGCAGAATGGATTAGAAACCAGAATCCAACAACATGTTGTTTACAAGAAACACATATGAACAGATAGAAACACAGAGTTAAAATAAAGGGCTGGAGCAGAATCTATAAGGCAGTGCATGGTTTCAGACAAATCAAAATCAAAAATAGACAAAATTAAAAGAAATAAACAGGGAAATGATACTTTGCTGAAAGATACCACAGGCAATGAAGTAATATCAATAATAAACAAAATAGCATAGCCTCCAAATTCTTAAAGGAAAAATTAAAGCCATAACAGGAGGAAATAGTAAAAGTACAAAATCTGGCAACTTCAACTTTCCCCTTTCAGAATTAGAAAAATTTAATCACAAAATAAATTATGATGAATAGAATTTTAGAAAAGTTAGGTACATGATAGGAGAAAACGGAATGAAACTGGAAAGAAATATACCTTTCCCTTCCCTTGGCACCTTCACACACACATACATACAAAAATGACCCTTTAATAAGACATAAAACTTTGTAACCAAGTGAAGAAAAGAAGAAATATTAAATGAATCCTTTTCAGCCCATAATGCAATAAAAATTACATTTAATAAAGGGTCATAGAAGCAAAGAATAAAAGTTAATTTGAAACTAAATAATCTAATCCTAAGGAATAGGTGGGTCAAATAACAAATCATAGAAACAATCAATAATTTCATTAAAGATAATGATAACAATGAGAAAACATTCCAAAATGTGTGGGATACATTGAAAACAGTACTTAGGGGAAAATATAACTTAAATGCATATATCAGTAAAAGGGAAAAAGAATAAATAAATGAATTGAGCATTTGGTTGTGAAGTTTTTGTGCTTCATTACAGAGTCGATTTTTTTTTCTTGAAGGTACCTTCTCAATAAGCTCAAGAGTGAAGCAAAGATTATCGCTTTTATCCAATATTGTACTGGAAATGATAGCTGTAGCAAATAGATAAGAAAAAGAAATTGAAGGAATAAAAATAGGCACTGAGGAAACAAAACTATTGTTCTTTGCAGATCTTGTTGACTACAAATTGACTACAAAACTTCGTTTTTGTTTGGTCATTCAGTGGTGCTAAGTCTGACTTGTCCATCGAGGTTTTTTGACAGATACTGGAATGGTTTGTCATTTCCTTTTCCAGCCTGTCCTTATTTTATACACAAGGAACTAGGGCAAACGGGCTAAGTGACTTGCCCATGGTCATATGGCTGGTAAGTATCTGAGGCTCTATTTGAATTCAGAGCTTTCTGATTCCAGTCCATTGTTCCATACATTCCCTGACTTCTCCAATCAAACTGCCCAAAAAACTAACTGAACCAATTAACAACTTCAGCAAAGTTGCAAACAAACCCTCATAAATCATCAGCATTTCTATATATTACAAAGTAAACCAGTAGAAGGGAAAGAAAAAAATTCCATTTAAAATAATAACAGAAAATATTTTTGTAGTCCATCTAAAGAAAATGGAAATTTAATTTTATAATAATAATTTTTGTTTTTCAAAAGGCATACAGAGATAGTTATCAACATTCACCCTTGCAAAACCTTGTGTTCCAAATTTTTCTCCCTCTATCTCCCCCAACCTACACAGAAAGTAATCCAATATGGGTTAAACATGCAATTCTTCTAAACATAGTTCCACATTTTTCATGCTGTGTGAGGAAAATCAAATAAAAAAAATGAGAAAGAAAAAAAAAACAAGCAAACAAACAATAATAACCCCCCCAAAAAGTGAAAATACTATGTTTTATCCATATTCAGTCTCCATAATTCTCTCTCTAGATGCAGATGACTCTTTTCATCATAAGTCTTTTGGAATTCCTTTGGATTACCTCATAACAACAGAAAATATTTAAAAAAAAAGCACTCGAGACTCTCCCTGCCAAGACATACTCAGGGATTATTCGAACACAATTATAAAACACTTTTCACACAAATAAAATTGGACAAATACTCATTACTCATAGATAAGGCCAGCCAATATAATAAAAATGACAATTCTACCTAATTAATGTTCCTATTTAGTGCCATAACAATCAAAGTACCGAGAGTTTATTTTATAGTGCTAGAAAAAAATTAGAAACAAACTTCAACTGGAAGAACAAAGGGTCAAGCATATCATGAGAATTTTAAAAGATGTCAAGGAAGATGGCCTGGGATTCTAGAATTCAAATGGTGTTACAGAGTGGAAATCATCAAAATAATATGGTATTGACTAAGAAATAATGGTGGATCAGTGGAATAGTTTAAGTATACAGGGCACAAGAGGAAATGACCAAAGTCAACTTTTATTGCTTCCGGTCATATCCAACACTTCATGATGCCATTTGGAGTTTTCTTGGCAAAGACAGCTCAAGTTCACATAGCTTAGAAAGTGAGAAGAACTAGAAACGAGGTCTTTTGGACTCTTCACAGAACACCCTCATTATGCCGCTCCTCCTTCCCCATTCAAAAAACTTATTAACTTTAGGTTTGAGTATTCAAAGCTCTCCCTGGGTTTCCAGGCTCCTTTCAGCTTACCTCTGGGTACACCTCAATCCAATCACTCTAACCTCCTGGCTGGACACAGCACCTCCCAACATCAAGCATTTTTTGGGTGTGTGTGTGAGGTAAATGGGGTTAAGTGACTTGTCCAGAAACACACAGTTTAGTAAATGTTAAGTGTCTGAGGCTAGATTTGAACTCAAAGGACCTCCTAGCTTCAAGGCAAGTACTCAATCCACTGCACCATTTAGCTGCCCCCTTCTTTTCAAGCATTTTCTCTGGCTATGCCCCCTTCCAGAAGTATCCTGTCTTCTCATTCTTTTCTTGACTTCCTTCAAATGCCAGCTAAAGGTCCTTCACTTGCATTTCTACATTGGAGTCCATCAGTGACTCCAGCAGGAGCCTCTTAATCCATCACTTTCCAGGTTAGCACAACATCTTTTTACACAAGGTAGGGGACAAAGAGGTAGGCAAGAAAAATTTTGGAAGTGGGTCTGTGTACTCCCCTGCCAGGCAAGCAAGAAGCCAAATGAGGCTGTCATCAGAAAAGGGGTGAGGCTGCTAGAGATTGCCAGTTTCTGCTAGGGCTGGGTACACTTCCTTTCTAGACAGTCCTGAATGTTTGGGGATGGAGACCAGTTAGAGGGAATGAATGGAAGATTTGTGGAGGGAATGTCCATCTGGCTGAAATCACAGCCCAGTACAAGTCAAAAGCAGCATGGAAAAGTACAGTTACACCAACACCAGGCTAGTGAACTTCAGTATAGCCTAAATTTTCTCATCTGTGAAGTGGAAATAACAATAATACTTACCTCTCACGTGTGTTGCAGTTATCAAATGAGATAGCATAAGTAAAGCAGTTTTAAAGACTTTAAGAGCTTTAAAGTGTTTAAGAGCTTTTAGTATTAGTTATTACTACTTAAGCACATTTTAAAAAAGCCTTGTGCTACTGAGTTGTGGTACAAATAACACCCAAGCTACAATGATTAGGGACAAGATATGTCCTTGCCCTCCTGGGATTCACAATCTAGAGTGAGATTACAATTATGGATACAATTGAATGATATGTGGGGAAACTCTTTATAAGAGATATTATTAGCAGTCTCTTGGGAACTAATAGGTGGTTAATAAAATCTTGAATAAAAGAATTCAAGTGGAAAATAGTTTAAGGTAAAAAAGTGTAAAATTTTAAAAAATTGCACAAATTTGCACAAACAAAATTAATGCAACCAAGAAAACTGGGAACATTTTTACAAGTATCTCTAATAAAAGCCTTTTTTCTCAAATACACAGAGAATTGAGTCACATTCATAAGAATAGAAGTCACTTTCCAATTGATATATGATCAAACAATACAAACAGGCAGTTTTCAGATAAGGAAGTCAAAGCTATCTGTAGTCATATTTTAGAAGATGCTCTAAATCACTTTTGATTATAGAAATTCAAAATAAAAACAACTCTGAGTTACCACTTCACACATATCAGCTCAGCTAACATGACATAAAAGTGAAATGATAAACATTAGAGAAGTTGAAGGAAAATTGGAACACTATGCATTGCTGGCAGAATTGTAAACTGATCTAATCATTCTGGAAAGCAATTTGGAATTATGCCAAAGGGCTATAAAACTGTTCATACTCTTTAATTAGCAATATTACCACTAGGTTTATATCCCAAGGAGATTTTTAGAGGAGAAATGGACCTATATGCACAAACATATTTACAGAAGCTTCTTTTTAATGGCAAAGAACTAGAAATTGAGGGAATGATCATCAATTGGGCAGTGGTTGAACAAGCTATGGAATTCTATTGTGCTAGAAGAAATGGCAAGCAGGATGATTTCAGAAAACCTGGAAAATCTTACATGAACTGATGCAGAGTGAAGTGACTAGAACCAGGACACCATACACAATTACAGCAAGATAGTATGATAATCAACTATTTAGCAGTTCTCAAAAAACAATAATCTGAGATAATTTTAAAGGATCCATGATGAAAAATGCTATCCACTTCCACAGAAAGAACTAAGGGAGTCTGAATGCAGATAGAAGCAGACTTTCATGTAAACATTGATTTATTGTTATTATCAGTTTGGTTGTTGAGTCAACCATTACTTTTCTCTTTCCCTGAAGATGATCCCCTTCCCTTGGGAAATATATATTCCCAAGAAGCTGCTGGCTTCCTTAAATCCTTACTAAAAAGCTAAGCTCTCTCAGCATTAATCTTCAAGCACCACATGGAGATAAAGGGAAATAGAGACATTCAGAGAGATATTTGGAAAGATATGATCAGAATAATATTTCTGTTTTATGTCCTTATGTTGCTTGCTTTCTACTCCTTTCCTTTTTCTCCCCTCCTTCCTTCTTCTACCTCTGTCTCTCTATCTAGTTCTGTCTCCCCCTCTGTCTCTACATCTGTCTTTCTCTCTCAAATGCACCTATTATGGGCAAGTTACAAATTCTCAGAACCTCAGTTTCCTCATTTGTAAAATGGGATAATGTAGCACCAATCACTCCCTTGCTTATAAAGTCTTTATGAGGAAGTATTTTATGTGAAAGCAATATAGAAATTTATTCTCTGAACCTGAGCGAACCGAGATTGAGAGAAGCAGGACTAACTGCTGGAGCCCAGTTAGTTCTGCTGAAAAACAAGTGAACAAAATCACCCTGAGAAAGTGTCCCCTCCAGGAAAGTCTCCTACTAGGTACCAAATGATGCCTGGAATCTGCCTTCCTGAGGCTTCATTTCCCAGCATTAAGTGCTTTGAGCCGTCTATCCCGGGGGGCTTTTAGGCTGGGAGAAATTTTTTTCATATGCTGTTATTAAAGCCATTTACCTTTCAGCTGCTTTCCTCTGAGCCTCTTGAAATATCTCTGCACTAATTACCTGAGATATTTACATTAACCAGAATTTTCTCTTGCTTGCAGCCCAGCATCTGCTTGATGGGAAATGGTCAAACTGAGTTTAGAGCCTAGTGGGGGCAAGATCCAATGGAGCATGACGGGCTTGAGAATGAATGAGTTGATCGTCACAGTCTGGCTGCACCTCCCCTTCCCAGTGCTCTGACACATTGCTCTGCTCCTCCTAGAACTCTACAATTCAGTCCAACCAATGTTCTTCATAGCCACTTTCACACCTTTGCCTTGGGTCCTTTTCTGGGAAGGCCTTCCTGCCTTGTCTTGGTCTTTCATAATCCCAGAATTCCTTCAAGGTTTGTTCAAGTGTCACCCACAAAATAAGGCTCTTGTCCCCTAAATCCCCCTCCATCTTTACTCAGTATAGCCCTGCACTCCTCATTCTCTATGACAGAATGCAAACTCCTGCAACACAAGAGCAGCTTCAGCCTTGGATGTCCAGCACCTTGGACATTTCCTGCCACTAAGATGACAGAAAGGTTAGAATTAGACTTGGGACTGTATTGGGACAGGGAACTTCCAAATAAGGAAACACACTCTACTAATACAGATGAGCACCTCCTCCCCAATGCTGAGATTTTACTCCTGATGCCTTGAAAAACAATATGACTTGCTCAGACTTATAAGACTAGTATGTGTTGGAGCTAGGTTGGAATCCAGCTCTTTTCCAGGGCCAGCTATACCAAGGCCAGCTGGGAGGAGAGATAGTGGCTTACTAAGTGCTACAACTGGTTAGGTGGATTAATCACACACACACACACACACACACACACACACACACACACACAGACCCTTTTCAGAAGTGATGCTTACATATGACCTTGGAGGAAGTAGGGGCTTTACCAGTGTATAGAAACATGTGTTACTAAGGGTCTGCATAGAGGGTTGTCAACTTTAGGGCACAACTGTTGGATCCAAACCAAGGAAACCCCAAAGGGCTTCCCACTCCCTCAACTTTGTTGTGGCAGGAAGAATCACAGTGGTATGAACAGAGGGGATGTAGGGGACTTCAGGTCCTTCCTCATTTCTCAATAGGCTGGCCTCAAAATGACTTAGGTAGTGTATACTCATGGTATTACCCATTCAAAAGTCAGGACTCTGTATATCCTGAAGCCCACCCTTTGTCCCCTGCTTGGTTGTAATGATTAAGTGGGGCTCGAAGGGCTGTAAGGACTTTGACTTCTATTTCTAGCATTTGGCGCAGAACCCTGTATGCAGTAAACACTTAATAAGTATCTAATAACTGACTGAGGAAGTGCCAAACTTTTTTTCTGGCAGCTTTTTGTGAAGGGAATACCCATTTTACCAAGAAGGATTCTCTTTTGAATCATTTTTGGTATTAATTATTTAGTTTGTAAGCAGAAGCTCTTATTTTTTATGGGGAAAGGCAGGCCCTCATCTGGATAATGCTCTGGAAAGAACTTGATTCTTACTTGGATTGAGTGGTCGGACCACCTTCTTGGTATTCCTTCCTACATGAAGTTCTTCAGACTCCGAGGACCCAGGAGTTTCCTCAGATCACAGCTGAGAAGATCACCAACTTAGAGATGGGAGGCACTGTGGGAGGACAAGAGCCCACCAACAAAGCCTTGGGTTTTCTCCAGCAGTTTAAGGTGCATTAAAAAGTTACTGGCTGTGACCTCAAAGGATCTAGATTTCACTCACTCTTTGTGTGACAACATCAGATGTATTATTTCCTAGAATCATGGGCTCCTAGATTTAAATCTGAAAGAAACAAAAGAGATCATGGGTACAATCTCCTCATTTTACAGATGTTGAAACTGAAAAGGGCAGTGAAGTATCTTGGGTCACATAGGCTATAAGTAATTGGTCTGGGATTTGAAGCCAAGACTTCTGAATTCAAATATAGTGCCTTACGACCTCCCTTTTCTAAACTTTGGCTTTCTCAGTAAGATAACTGTATAGATATGTATACATGTATTGTATTTGTCATATAATTTATCCTATTTAGCATGTATTAGATTACCTGTCATCTAGGGGTGGGGGGAGGGGGGAAGGAGGGGAAAAGCTTGGGAAAAAAGTTTTTGCAAAGGTCAATGTTGAAAGGTCACTCATATGATTTGTAAATAAAAAAGCTTTATATAATTTAATGTTAAAAAATAAACTTTGGCTTTCTACCCTGTATAACAAAAGAATTAGACAAAATAAACTTTCATTAGAGCCTCTTCCAATGGGTCAGATGACCTTGCCTTCCAAAAGCACCCCAGCAGCAATCTAGAGCATTAGTTTGCATGGTCCTCCTCAGACACAGTGCTCTGGGGCATGATCTTACGATGTGCCGGACCACACATGTCTTTGTGCCCTCCTGGGCACCAAACACATTGTGAGGTGTTATTTTTGAAGGACTACCTGACTTGAGTTGGGGTAAAAGCTCCCAAAGAGTCTGTGACCAGACTGATAACATTCTCCTTCTCATTTGAAAGGCCTTTATGATTTTGTTAAATGTCCAGAAATACTGTATCAATGAGAGGAAACACATATACTAACGTGCCGTGCATCTGACCGGACACACTTAGTTCCCTATAAACATATCTGCCTATAAAATTAATCACTGTTCCTTTAGCCACCCAGAGTATAGAGATCAAATTCTTGTATTTCATCCAACTCCATCACTCACCAAAGAACTTTCAAACATCCTCTCCTGTCAGTAGAGAAAGAAAATACCAGGGATTAGTTTTATAGTAAGTGCATATTAGTTTTTCCTTTTGGTCATCAAACTGTAATGGCCCTGGGGCAACTAGTAAGAAATGGAAAGGAAAAAAACTCTAAACCAAACACAGCTCCTCCCACATACCCCCAAAAGGTGTGTGGGTGAACCGGGATTACCAAAGGAGAAAGAGCAGGAACTGGACTTCCAGAACCATTCCCATAATCCCAAAGGGAAAATAACTAGAAGGCATAAAAAGTGATGATCTGGATGATCAAATTCTTTCTTTCTTTCCGACCTCCCTTCTCTGAGGGCCCCAGAGGTTACTGCATTTGTTGTGGGGGGACTCTGTTTTTGCCCCAGGGGAAGGGCAGAGTTGGTCCTACCAAGGACTATGAGTGTGGTTCATAGTGCTGATTGAAGCTTCTCCAGTTTGGGGAATGGAAGATTATAGAGGCCAAAACATCATTGCTTAGGCAGGGAGTGAACTCATTGTGAACAGGAAAAGATCAGAGAGGCTCTGGGTTTGGACAAGTTGCTTCAAGAAGGATGGATGAACCCAGATTCTGGACATTCAGAGTAGAGTCCCAGCTTCATGGTTGACTAGCTGGGTGATTTTGGCAAATCATTTAATCTCTATAACTCAGGTTTGCAGGTGACACAAAGTTTGGACCAGTGGATAACACACTGGATGACAAGTCAAGATTCCAAAAAATTCCTTGATAGATTTTTTCTCGCTTTACTTTTGATTTTCAAGACCTTGTGCCATATCTCAACTGCTGGAACTTACCTCCTGTGGCTTTTTCATTTTAGAATATTCTTTTGGCATAGCAGCCCCTTCACCCACTGGCGAGTTCCTTGGGAGGCTCCCTTTTATGAAGGGGCCCATGCCATCCAACATTTATTTACCTCCTGATTCCAATCCTGATTTCTGGACTTCAGTGTCATGTTCTTTCCTTCTACTCTTCCCTGTCAACCAACTGGATTTATGTGTTAACTTCTTCCATTAGAATATAAACTTCATGGGAAGAAAAACAGTCTTTTTTGTTTGTATTTTTATTGCCATTGCTTGGTGCTTAATAGATGCTTAATAAATGCATGTTGTCTTGCCTTTCCTTCTTATCTAGAACATTAGGCTGAATCCACTAGGTTGAAATTTAATAAGGAAAAATATAAATCTTTTTTTCAACTAGCATTTTATGGAAAAAATTAGATCTCATAACTTGGGTTTAAAAAATAAACTCCATAAATCCAAGAGGCAACAGCATGGTCAGAGAGCCCTTGGTCTGATAGTGATCTGTGGGCTTTAGTAGCTTATGAGGTCAGTGATGGGGGAATGTCTTCAGATTCTTAGATAAGCTGACCCCAGGACTACTCCAGAGCCACAAGCCACAACAACTATACTGACAGCCCACTGGGAGAGACTGTCTGAAGCCCCAGAAGCTGGGGATAAGGGCTAGCGGCTCTTATTCCATAGCTGCCTAAACTGGCCAAATGAACTTTGAGTCCATGAGCTTAATTCTTCACCAGCTTTCTGCCATTAAAAATAATGATTAAGTTAGACAAAAATATATGATCAACTACCACGAGAAAAGCACTAAGTGGCAAAACCTCATTAGTATGGATCTTTGGTTTACTTGACTGGTAAATTTATATAGTTCATCAAATGTGCTGCTGGGGGAATTCATTATTTCAATGAAGTTTCAACAACATTGTATGGAAATGGAGAATGTATGAGAGTACCGAGGTATTAGATTGAATGGAAGTCTTTCAAAAAAGATCTGAGAACCATATTCAGGGGATTGAATTTGAGCCTAGTGGTATTATTCCAACAAAGGAAGAAAAGGGATGAACTCCCTGATTTAACAGCAGCTTTGGATAAAATAATTGAGGACCATGTTCAACAGCTATTCAAACTAACAAATAAGAAAGAAAATAAAGGCTGCTTGTTATCCACAACCTTCAGGCTTTCCATGAACAAATTGTCTTTGCAGACCCGGTTCCAAAAGAAACCAAACTCAAGGTATTAACTCCTAAAGAGACTGTATAATAAATGCAAATCAAGGACAGCAAGGAATCTGTTGGTGTTATTTCTATGAAATGGAACGGAATAACATGAATACTAAAATGCTGGAAGACAGGAGGACTACTTTATCTGAAAGCAAATCTTTAGTCTGCCGGCTCCAAAAGATGATCAACAATAAAATGAAACAAATGGAAAACCAGCTGGATTGTCTTGAACATCGAAACCTTGGAATGATTTTGCCAATTTTCGTCAAGTCAGCTTCATTTCCTCTGTGGTCAGACTCATTTTTTCAGTTCAGACTAAAAAAAAATTCATCCACGGAAGATTTCTGTGCCCAGTTTGACATAAACATGAAGGGCAATGTTTTTTTTTAAAGTTCTCTTGTATACAGTTGTATCAACTTATTGTGGGAAATAGCTCAGTTTAGAAAGTTATAAAAACATAATTTGACATTTCCATAAGTAACGCAAGGGCTTTCCTTACTGGGAAAATTTCATGAAAATAATTTTTAGAGCTCAAATTTGTTACTACTAAAAACCTTTGGATTAGTCTGCAATTGAAGATCACAGAATGCTGTTACTTTCTTTCTTTATCTCATAGGGAATATGATATATACCTAGTAAAATGATGCTTTACATCATGGGAACACTCTTTATTATTTGTGTTCAGTTGTTTAAATAGGAGAGCTGTACTTAATAAAATTGATGGTGAATACACCAGTATATATCTGTATAATGTTTAGATAACTCCTATAATAATTTTTTATTTTGTACAGCCAAAAAAAGTAAATATTAAAAGTAATGCAAAAAACAAATCAACCATGGGATGTAACAACCAAGAAAAATAATACCATCTTTTATTATATTAAGAGAGAAATAACTTGGAACAGATTCAGAGAAGTCTCTAAGGACTCATATGATGTGATACAGGGGGAAGTGTGCAGAACCAGGAGAACAAGGTGTACAAAGACTATTACTTTGTAAAGGAAAATTACTACTACAGAAACCTTAAGGACCATAATCTGATCTGGGGATCAACAAATTAAACTGAAGGCTTGTCTTTGGATGGCCCACCTTTTTTATATGACCTTTGAGCTAAGAATGACTTTTACATTTTGAAATAAAGTTTTTTGTATTTAAAAATGTAGAAATGATTCTTACTTTTCTGGCTGTACAAAAACAGGCACTAGATGGGATTTGGGCCTCAGGCCATAATCTGTTGAGTCTCCATTGGTCCTTTCTGATCCCAGTAACTAATCCTGACTACAAGACTGATATGAAATCACATTTCCCACCTTTTTGGCGGAGTAATGGACTAGAGGTTCAGAGTGAGACACATTCTCAGACACGAGCAATAACTGGATTTGTTTTCTAAGGAAAAGCTTTTATTGTGCAGTAGGAAGTAGGAGGGTAGTGATGGTAATATTAAAAAGAATAGAAAGTAAGGAATAATAAACATTTAAATTATAAGAATTTTTTAAGAAAAACAAAGAAGAGATGAGAAGGAAGATCAGAAGGTCATATGTCTCTAGATAGATTTCCTAGCAGGCTCCTTTCAAGTTATCAATTATGCATCCTGGGGTTGCTGTCCAACCTTAGCTAACAACTCATGGGATAGAAAGGAGTATGTGGTGACACTTGTTTTCCTGACTATATTTGTTAAAGTGTGTGTGTGTGTGTGTGTTTAATCTACTCCATTTCCTCCAAAATACCTTGGCAATTTGTCCACATTGTTGTTAACCTAGTAGTGTGTACTTTACATGGTTTAGCACATATATGCAGATATACACATACACATATGTATATATGTGTATATGTACATGTATATCCATAATTAATATGAATATGAACATTTATATATGTGAGTATATATATACACACATTATATACTCTATTCGTACTGTACATACTTCTCTCCCTCTCTGTCTCTGTCTCTTTCTGTCTCTGTCTCTCTCTGTTTCTCTATCTGTGTCATGGGAGCATGTGATGCATTAAGATTGTTATTAGGTACCTATTAGGTGAATTTAGGAACAATCATAACAACATTCACTACTCTTTGATATTGTTTACTTTCTTTATTAAATCTCCCTTCCATCTCCTTCTCCCTCTCTTTGTGTCTTTGTTTCCGTGTGTGTGTGTGTGTGTGTGTGTCTTTGTCTCTGTCTCTGTCTCTCTCAGTCTCTGTCTCTGTCTCTGTCACTCTTGGTCTCTGTCTCTGTCTCTCTGTCTCTGTCTTCCAAAATCACAGAAACTTTCTGTAGTCCATATCTCATTCATAACATAAGTTAGCTCTCTCCTTTCTACCTTTAAATCAGAACTTACAGATTTTGACAAAATATCATCATTAAAGATCATGAAAATCATGAAGAGAACTAAGGAATATAAATAAGTGTGTGGCCATTCATACAAGACATAGAATATTGAATTTGGGATTGCAGCCATAGTCATTTCTTTCTCCATTCCTATAGCAAATCCTCAGATGGTCTCAGAGGTAAGGTGCTAAAGAACAAACCTGAAATTGTATCCTAGGTGATACAGGCTTTTCAAAAGCTATCAGTTCTATGGAACAGTTAGGTGGGGCAGTAGATAGAGCACTGGCTCTGAAGTTAGAAGGACCTGAGTTCAAATGCAGCCTCAGACATGCAACATTTACTAACTGGATGATCTGAGGCAAATCACTTTGAGGGTAACTGAAAGACCTCAAACTGGTCAATGAGGAAGAAGGCTGTGTAGTCCAAGCATGTGAAGACTTCCACGGGGTAGAATTAGTGGATGAAAGCAATTTGTTCCAGCAGCCATGAAGGCAGCCAAAGCAGGTGCTGTGGAGTACTCAGGGCTTCAGCTGGACATTGAAGATGCCAACTTCATCTCCTGTATCCCAAGTCATTGCCCGTCCTGTTGATTTTTGCTTCGCCCTTGCACTTTGATGATCCTGGTAGAGAATGAGGTTAATGACTTTGTGCAACTCTACCTCATTTAAATCCAATTCATGCATTCATAATATCATTGATCCTTTTTGAAAACAAAGGGCAAACAACAGACAATCAATATTCTGATTCTGCTCCAGTACTGCTTTTCTCACTCACTTATTGGCTTTATTTTATTGGGCTACTCTATTTCTTCTAAGGGATTCTTGCCCACAGTCCTGTATATATAGTTATCAGCTGAATAAATTCATCAATTCCTCTCCATTGAAGTTCACTGACACACAAGATATTAATGTTTTATCTTTCCAACTCCTGTTTGACCATATCCAGTTAACTCCGATCATAGATCTTATATTCCCTATCCAATATTGATCTTTATGATGTCCGCTGTTCTTTTTGTTTTTGGCCCTGCTACTTCTGGGTTGTCCTCTACTTTCCTCTGCTGGCATATCGAACACTATCTGACCTGAGGGGCTCATCTTCCATTGTCAGATCATTAATCATTTTAGTACTGCCAAGGGGCTTTCCTTGGCAAAGATATTGGAGTGGTTGGCCATTTTCTTCTGGAGTGGATTGCCTTTTGTCAGAACTCTCCAGTATGATCCTTCTATCTTGGGTAGCCTTGCATGGCATAGCTCATAGTTTCACTGAACTTTGCAAGCCCCTGATTGAAGATAGAATCTCCTAGGGAGCTGAACAACTAACACGAGAAAGCATGGGTGGGTGACAATCTGCAGCAGAGGGAATGAACCTCCCCTCTCTGCCCCCCTTCTCCTGTGAGAGCAAAGATTCACCAAAGCACCAAAATCACTGACAAATCTCACTTCTAATAGCCATAGCTGTGGGGACCAGGATAAATCACTCAGTCTCTTTGTGCCCAAGTGTTCTGATTTAAAAAAAAATGAGAGTTGAGTCAGATGGAACTCTAGACTTAGAGTTCCACAATTCTCTAGGACGAGGTCACCCCAAAATAGCAGAAATCACAAGGAACAAACTCATCATTAATCCTTGTAAAAAAAAAAAAACCTCCCACTCCCTAAGTGTCTCTGGGCTGTTAAGTTCTGGAAGAACTCCAGATCAGGTCTCGTTCAGGTCTGCTTTTGGCTACAGGGTCGCTGTAGATGCTTCCTAATATCCATTTGCAGGGATTGTATTACATAGTTGCCCTTTTCTTTGGGGAAAAATGCATTTTAATTACTGCTCATTTCCCCTAAAATAGCAGTAATTAAAATGGCCTCTTAAACATTTCTTTAATCCTTGAATCCCCAGCCTTCCTTGAACTCTACTAGGCCAGCAAACTCCTGCTGGGATGAGAAATTGAAACTTTTGTGGATGCAGGACTCAAAGGAATAGAAAGTATGTTTTATATTTGTTCTTGTGGCTGATTTTAGGGGGTTGTGCAATGAGAACCTGGCCCAATTTGGTTTCACTACAGAGCATTGGAGGGGCAGGGCAACCTTGGAGCTGCAGCAGATCCTGGACCAAAGTTGGAAGAAAAGGGGGAGCTGGAACTAACACACAGCAAGGGATTACAGGGTGAAGATTGTGTTTGTCCCCATGTTTGACCCTCTCTCTCCCTCCTCAAATGGATTTCCTGGGTTTCCTTCAAGGCTCAGCAAGAAGTGGTTCCCAGTCTTCCCGAATGCTAGCGCCTTCCCTCTGAGACAAGCACCAACACACTTTAACTTGTTGGCACTTTGTATGTTATCTTCTCCCAGGATAATTTTCCATCTCATTTGACACTGCATGGTAGGTGCTGAACCTGGCATACAGTAGGCACTTAATAAATGCTTGTTTGCAGAATTTGCAAATTTTATAAAGAAGCAACTGAGGTAGCTGGTCACGAAGGGCTGGGACCATCAGGGACTTCTTTGTCATACTTGGAGTCCCTCACAGTGTTTTCATATTCTGGTCTTGGGAAGCTGGGATCCAGAACCACGTATAGCCATGGTTATCCTTTTGTTGCCCTTTGAGCCAGCTCTTTTGCAGATGGGAATGAAAATGGAAACAGGAGGCCTGGGTGGAAAGACTTGGCCATCGAAAATCTCCATTGGAACCCTGGGAGATGAGTCCCATTATCTCTTGATTTCAGCTTCACCAACTCTAAGACCAAGTTGAAAGAGATGGTCCCTACGATTCTTTCAAGATCAGAAAAGTTGTGAGTTTCTGATGACTTCCCTGTTCTGCTCTCTTTGAAATAAACATACAACACTAGTTTGGGGATTTTTTAATTATAAGCCAATAGAAGGAAATGGGGCTTTAAAATAACAAACAGAACAGGAAATATACAGAACTCAGATTAGACTGATTAGATAGATGATGGATAGCTGGCTCTACTCTTCCGTGGAAAGGTCAATGAGAGCTGACCCTGGATCTAACTTTCCCTTGTCTTCACAGACCCCTTCTTGGAGTTCTCCCCAGGAATCAATCTGAAGTAGATTTTAATCCAAGCATAGAAGTTTCCAGCCAAGGTTGTTAGCAAGGCTGCTTGTGTTTAGAACCCTCTTTGGACTTGCTTCCTAAGCTTTGTCCCAGAATATGGGGCCCAGAGTTGAGAAAAATAGTTCTTTCTATGGCCCTGGAAGATGTCTTCCTTGAGATCTCCACTCCCATCCTTTACAAATCAGGGATGAAGTCTCTGAGCCATTAACCTCCATATTTTCCCCTTTCACTACCGGATTTCACCCATTTCCCATCACCTTGAAGACTTATTTCAGACACCATCAGGGCACCAACACTTCTTTCTCAAGGTTTTTCAGTGGTTTATCAGATGGATTTCACTCAGTTCCCAACTTCCTTGATCTCCCTTTAGAGTCTTTCCTTCTATTGACCACATCCTCCTTCAGAATATTCCTTCTCTGGGTCTTGACATTTCTGGCTCATGATTCTTCTCTTACCTATCTCACTATTCCTGCTTAGTCTGCTTGACTGGGACATTATACAACTACCTCATTCAAAGTGTGGGGACCCCCAGGTATATTTTCTGGGAATATTTCCTTCCCTGCATTCTCTCTTCAGTCACCTCATAATCAGGTCTGTTTCAGTGGCTTCTGAATCTCTATATCCAATCCTTTTCTATTTCCTGAACTCCTATCTCAAATTTAGCAGAGTATTTGGAACACAGTAGTTGCTTAATGAATGTTTAATGATTGATTGATTTGATTGATTGAAATGGTCTGCTGACCATCTCTTCTTAACTGACTCCTGGCACTTCAGCTTGAACATATTCAAAAACAAAAATTCTAATTCTTCCTTTAAATCATATCTGCCCTTCAATTTGTCTATTTCTATCGAAAATACCACCCTAAAAAGAGCCAACTTGGAGCTCAGTGTATAATGTTCTAGACCTAGGGTCAGATCTGGCTTTAATCACTTAGGCTGGGTGACTCTGATCAAATCACTTAACTGTTGTCTGCCTCAGTTTTCTCAACCATAAAAGGGGGATTAAAAGAACATACCACTCCCAGCCTAGTTGTGAAGATTGAATGCAATATGTTTAAAGTGCTCAATAAATGTGTAAGTGCTTAAGAAATGCGTATTTCCTTCCTTTCAGCTCAGCCTCTTTTCCTTTGCTCTCTTTCTCTCCACCTCAAAAAAAAAATTCCCAACAGTAAATCCATCACCATAAATATTAATGAACAGCAAGTTCAATATGAGTCAGGAGAGTAGTGAAGAAATCAAGACAGTGAACACCAGCTTTGCCTACAAGAGAGAGACCTATTTTTGGAAATAGGAAACAAGAATCCTTCTGTCTTCTCATGAGCCCCCATCTGGAGTGCTCTATTCACTTTTAGGTTCTATGTTTTAGAAAGAGCATTTTAGGAGCTGGAGTTTATGCAGAAGAAGGAGCCCAAGAATTATGTCCATATGCATTTGAGTAAAGGAACTGGGACTTGTTTAACCTAGAGAAGATTAGGTTGGGGAAGCCTCAAGACATGATGGTTGTCTTCAAATATTTGAAGGACTGTTACAGGAAAAAAAGATTCAACAAGTTGTTATTGGAAAGAATTAATAGCAATGGGTAGATGTTGCAAAGAGTCTAAAAAGATTTTGAACTGAAGTCAGAAAACCCTTAACCCTCTATCCCAAGTGGGATCAATCCTAGATCCCCTTGATTCCCAAGAAGGATCAATGTGAAAGATTATGGTCTAGCTGTGTGAGGTCTCAAACTGTATTATAAAGCAGTAATTATGGAAACAACCTGGTACTGATTAAGAAATAGTGGGTCAATAGAATAGATTAGATATAAATTACATTATAGTGAATGACCACAGTAATCTAGTATATGATAAACTTGAAGATCCAAGTTTTTGGAACAAAATCATTATTTGACAAAAACTTCTGGGAAAACTGGAAAACAGTATGGCAGAAATTTGTTATAGACTAATATCTCACAACCTATATTAAGATAAGGTCAAAATGCATACATGATAGACATATAAAAATGATACCATAAGCAATTAAGAAAGAATGGAATACTCTGTCAGATTTATGGATTAAATAATAAGTTGGGACCAAAGAAGATATAGAGAGCATAATGAAATATCAAATAGTGCATTTTAGTTATACAACATTTAAAAGTTTTTGCACAAACAAAAACAATGTAACCAAAATTATAAGGAAAGCAGAAAACTGGGAAAAATTTGCAAGAAGTATCTGTGATAAAGACCTCATCTCTGAAATATATAAAGATCTGAGTCAAATTTATAAAAATACAAGTTATTCTTCAATTAATAATTGGTCAAAGAATATGAAAAGTTTTCAGACCAAAAAAAAAATCAAAGCTATCTATGGTCATATGAAAAAATGCTCTAAATCACTATTGACCAGAGAAATGCAAATTAAAACAACTCAGAGGTACCATCTCACAGCTATCAGAGAATCTAATATGTCAAAAAGGAGAAATGCTGCATGTTGGAGGGAATGTGGGAAAACAGGGACACTAAACACTATTGGCAGAGTTGTGAAGTGATCCAATCTTTCTGGATAGCAATTTGGAATCATGCCCAAAGGGCTACAAAGCTCTCCATATGCTTTGATTCAGTAATAGAACTGGTAGATATAGATCCTAAAGACATCAAAAAGGGGGAAAGGCTCTATTTGTATAAAATAGTTATAAAAGTTTGGCTCTTTTGTGGTGGCTGAGAATTGGAAATTAAAGAGATGACTGTCAGTTGGAGAATGATTAAGCAAGCTGTGGTATATGATTGTAATGGAATATTATTGGGCTATAAGAAATGACTAGCAGGATGATTAAAAAAAAACAACCTTAGGAAGACGTACACGAACTGTTGAATAGTGAAGTAAATAGAAGCAGAACAATATATGCATTAGCAGCAATATTGCTGTATGAAGAACTGTAGAATAACTTGGCTATTCTCAGTAATAATTCAAGACAATTCCAAAGGACTAATGATGAAATGTCTTGTTGGTTTAAAGGAAGAGGAAGTCCCTTGCAAAGTTGAAAGGGAAAAGTAAAACTGACTGACTGCATTTGATCCTTTTTATCTAAGACACATGACTTCTGGACAGAGAATTTATGGTCTTCCATGACAGTTCTGTATGTCAGAGGAATGCATGATTTCTGATCTTTTGCTGTCAAATACTTTCTGATCTTAATTGACTGTTACCTCATGATATCCCTGGAGAAATAGAAATAACAGCCATGCATCTTAAAATCATGCTCTTTGATCTTGGGATTCTAGGAAATAAAACACCTGTGAAGTTATGGAATCCAGACCCAGAACAGGTTTTCAAAGGGACCACTACATTAGTTATTCTTGTCTCTTCATAAGAATACTTTCAGGGCCAAAATGTCAACAGTCAGTCATCTAATATTTAGCAAGCAACTACTATGTGCTGGGGGCTGGGCTAAGCACTGTAAATAAGTCCCTGCCCTCAAGGAGCTCACCGTCCAATGAGAGAGACAGTATGCAAATCACTATGTTATATACAGAATAAATTGGAGATAATCTCAGAGAGAAAGCATTGCTTAAAAGGGTTCCTAACAGGAAAGGGTTTAGAAGTTAGGGTTTTATGTGAGACTTGAAGGAAATCAGAATCCAGGAGGTGGAGATGAAGAGGGAGAGAAGTGCAAATATGGATTGTGTTTGTTCCTCATCCTCAAAGGTTGATGATATCAGGAAAGGGGGTGCCATGACTTGTGAATAAATGGAATTGAAGTGAGGGAAGGCCATGCAAAGTTACCAGCCTCACTCTATCTTCAGACATGGGAGACAGTGAAATGCTTGCAGCTGAGAGATGAAGTGGTGATCAAGGAACCACAAGGAATCACAAATCACATTAAGGAGTGAAGTAGTAAGGTTTAAGAAGGCTTAACAGTTAGAAAAGAGCCAGGTTAGGGAAAAATGTAAAAGTCAAACGGGGTTTTCTATTCCTTCTGAAAATGTTAGGGAAACCCTGGAGTTTATTGAATAAGAGATTGGACTAAGCTTTAAGAAGAAAAATTTGGGGGCAGCTAGGTGGCACAGTGGAGAGAACACCAGTCCTAAAGTCAGGAGGACCTGAATTCAGATCTGGCCTGAGACACTTAACACTTCCTACCTATGTGACCCTGGACAAGTCACTTAACCCATCAGCAAAAAAAAAAAAAAGACAAATTCTATGGCTGAGTGAAGGATGGGTTATAGTGAGGAGAGATGAGGCAGAGAAACAAGATAGAAGAGTAATGCAATGGTCCAGGACTGGTCCTGAAGCCTGATGCAGGTTGATGATAGTGTCAGAGGAGGAAAAAAAGCACATATGAGAGCTGTTACAAAGATCCCTAAACATGGAAAAAGCCCTCAAGGTTGACACCCAGTTTGCAAGCTTAGGTCCCTGGGAAAATGATGGAACCCTTTTCAATAGCAGGAAAGTTGTAAGAAATTGGGGTCTGGCACCAAGGCTATCCATCAGACTGGAAGGTGGGTTCTTTCCCTCCTACACAGACCCACCACACAGGGAGCACTAATCCTTATTATCTCAGCCTCCAAGATACCTCCTTCATATCCCAGCTACCTCAGCATCATATCTTCCCAACTCTCCATTAGACTGTAACTTTCAAGGATGGGGAACATGGCCCGGAACAATAACAATGAGAATAAGTATATATAGAGAGAGTGCTTACTATATACCAGGAACTGTGCTGGGTACTTTACAATTATGGTCTCATGTAATAGCTCTGGGAGATAAGTGATGTTATTATCTCCATTTGATTATGAGAGAACTGAGGCAAACAGAGGTTAAGTGGCTTCTTCAGTCACCCAGCCCAGTCAATGTTTGAAGTTGAATTTTAACTCATGTCTTTTTGACTCCAGGACTGGCACGCTATTTATAGTGCCACCGAACTTGAAAGAGACTCCAGGGGCTATCTACATACTTATAATGGATCAGTCCTTGGCACATGGTAGGTACTTTGTAGGATGATAATTGAAAGGGAAAAATACAAACAAACTCAAAATAAGAAAGAAGCTCATATTATAAGAGTGGACAAAGGGAGGTTTGTCTGTTTTGGGAGGGAGAAGAATGGGTCAACACTGCTTCATCCAGTGTTGCTCCTGGATACTCTCAATAGGCTAGGAAAATAAGCAGAAAACAAAAAAAAATTTTTTCTGACCATTGAAAGTTACTATATGGTGACAAGGAGGATCAAAACACACAGAAGATAATAACAAAGTCAAAACTCCTATATCCAAAACCTCCAAGAAAAATAAGAATTGTTTTCAGGTCATGGAAGAGCTCAAAGGGGACTTTTAAAATCATGTAAGAGAGAGAAGAAAAAAATAGAAAAGGAATTGAGGGAGGTATAAAAGGAGATGCAAAAAACTAATGAGGAGAATGCCTTAAAAAGCAAAATTGGCCAATTGGGAAAGGAGGTACAAAAGATCACTGAGAAAATAATCCCTTAAAAATAGAATTGAGCAAATGGAAGCTAAAACTGTATGAGAAGTAAAGATACAATAAAGCAAAAGCAATAAATTGAAAAAAAAATATTTAAAAAATGTGAATTATCTTACTGGAAAAAAAAACTGACCTGGAAAATAGATCTAGCAGAAATAATTTTAAAATTATTGGTGTACCTGAAAATCATAATCAAAAAAAGAGCTTGGACATCATTTTTTAAGAAATTATCAAGGAAAACTGTCTCGATATGCTAGAACCAGAGGGTAAAATAGAAATTGAAAGAATCCATGGATCACCTCCTGAAAGAGCTTCCAAGATAAAAACTCCCAGGAATATTATAGTCAAATTCCCAAACTCCCAGGTCAAAGAGAAAATATTGCAAGCTTTCAGAAAGAAACATTTCAAGTATAGTGGAGACACAGTCAGAATAACACAAGCTTCTACATTAAAGGATCCGAGGGCTTGGAATATGATATTCCAGAAAGCAATGGAGCTAGGACTGCAACCAAGAATCGCTTACTCAGCAAAACTGAGTATAATCCTTCGGAGGAAAAGGTGGTCATTCAATGAAACAGGATTTTCAAGCATTTTTTGATGAAAAGACCAGAGCTGAATGGAAAAATCTGATTTTCAAATATAGACTCTGGAGAAGCACAAGGAAGTAATTAAGAAAATGATATCATAAGGGACTTAATAAGGTTTATCTGTTTACATTCCTACATGGGAGGATGATATTTATAACTCATTAGAATGTTCTCATTATTATAGCAATTAGAAAGAATATATATAGACAGAGGGCACAGGTGTGAATTGAATATGAAGGAATAATGTCTTTCTTTAAAATCATGAAATTAAGGGATGAGAGAGGAATATACTGGGAGGAAGGGAAAGGGAGAAGTGGAATGGTGCAAATTATGTGCTATAAAAAAAGAATTGAGAAAAAAAAGCTTTTATAGTGATAAGAAGAGGGGGAGGAGAGAGGGAGTGAATGGACCTTACTCTCATCAGAATTGGCTCAAATAGGAAATAATATACATAAGCAATAGAGTACATAAATCTATCTTACCATGCAGGAAAATAGGAGAGGAATGGGATATGAGAAGGGGGGAGGGTGATAAAAGAGAGAGCATATTGGGGGAAGGAATGGTCAATAGCAAAACATTTTTGAGGAGGGACAGAGTGAAAAGAGAAAGAGAATAAATGGGGGGGAATACAATTAGCAATAGTAATTGTAAAAAAAAATCAAAGCAAGTTTTTCTGATGTAATATTATTCTCTGGGAAATGATGAGCAGGATACCTTCAGGGGAAAAAAACAGGAAAAGTCCTCCATGAACAAAATGAAATATACTTTATACAAAATAATAACAATGCTCTGGGATGACCAGCTGTAAATGACTTTCCTATTCTCAGCAGTTCAATAATCCACAACTACTCTGAAGGACTTATGATGAAAAATCTTATCCATATGCAGAGAAGGAACTGATTGAGTCTGAATATATATCAAAGTATTCTTTAATACTCTATCTTTTTCTTTATTTTTGACTTAATTTTTCTTGAGGGTTTTTATTTTTATTAGGTGAAAGATCTATGTTTTATTTTACAACTTGACTTTTATGTAAATGTTTTGCATAACTTCACATGCAATTTCTTAATTGTGAGTGGGGATAATGGAGAGAGCCCAGAACTGAAAAATCTTAAAAGCAAATGTAAAAAAAAACTG
>JAJPUD010000358.1:229937-283293 GCA_023553655.1 Myrmecobius fasciatus
TATTTAAAAGTGTTTTATTTTTTCCAATTACAAGTAAAGATAGTTTTCAACATTCACTTCAACACTCAACAAGTATTTCTTTCTCCCTCCCTTTCTTCTCCTTCTCCAAAACAACAAGCAATCTGATAGCTGCTATACATATTTAATCATGTTAAACATATTTCCATTTTAGAATTGTTGTGAAAGAAGAAAGAAAACTAAAAGGAAAAACCAGGAGGAAAAAAAAAAACCAACACCAAAAGGTGAAAATCCCATGCTTCAATCTGCTATAATACTTTCTTTGGAGGTAGTCAGCATTTTCTAACATAAATCTTGGAATTGTCCTGGATCATTGTTTTGCTAAGAAGATAGTTGATCATTGCACAATATTGTTGATTCTGAGTACAATATTCTCCTGGTTGTGTTCACTTCATTCAGCATCGGTTCATGTAAGTCCAGATCACACACAATTTCCACTTTCTTTGCTCCCAAAAAAGAGCTACTATAAATATTTTTGTGCATGTGGATCTTTTTTCCTTTTTTTAAGGATCTCTTTTGGCATACAGACCTAGTAATGGTATTGCTGGGTCAAAAGATATGCACAGTTTTATAGCTCTTTGGACATATTTTCAAATTGCTCTCCAGAATGGTTGGACAAATTCTCAACTCCACTAACAATGCATTAGTGTTCCAAATTTTCCATATCGTCTTCAATATTTATCACTTTCCTTTTCTGTCATATTAATCAGTCTGATAGGTATGAATTGGTACCTTAAAGATGTTTTAATTTTCACTTCTATAATAAATACTGATTTAGAATATTTTTTCATATGATTATAAATGGCTTTAATTCCTCATCTGAAAACTACCTGTTCATATTTGTTGACCATTTATCATCTGAGGAATGATTTTTAATCATATAAATTTGATTAAATTCTCTATATAATTTAGAAATGAAAGCTTTTTCAGAAATACTGGATATAAAAATTGTTTCTCAGCTTTTTCCTTTTCTTCTAATATTGGTTGCATTGATTTTGTTGGAAGAAATCTTTTAAATTTAATATAATCAAAATTATACATTTTTGCATTTTATACTGTTTTGTTTTATTTTGGGTTTTTTTTAGACAATTGGGATTAAGTGACTTGTCCCAGGTAAAATAGGTGTTACATGTCTAAGGATGGATTTGAACTCAAATCTTCCTGAGTTCAGGATTGGTACTCTATCCACTGTACCATCTAGCTGTTATTGACTACTATGTCCTGTAACCTATTCCGCTGATCCACCATTCTATTTCTTAGCCAGTACCAGTGTTGCTTTATGACAGTTTTAAATCTGGTATGACTAGTGCCTTTTTCTTTCCATTTTTTCATTTGATATTCTTGACCTTTTGTTCTTCCAGATGAATTTTGTTGTTGTTGGTTTTTTTTTTTAGTTCTGCAAAATTTTTTGGAAAGTTGTTTAGTATGGTCCTGAATAAGTAAGTTAATTTAGATAAAATTATCATTTTTTTATTATATTAACTTAGCCTTCCCATGAGCAATTGATCTTTTTCCAGTTGTTTAGATCTAAGATCTAAGTTTGTGTAAAAAGTGTTTTGTAATTGTATTCATATAGTTCCAGGGTTTGTCTTAGAAGGTAGGCTACCAAATATTTTATATTGTCTATAGTTATTTTAGTTAGAATTTATCTTTCTATCTCTTGGTGCTGGACTTTTCTGGTAATACATAGAAATGTTGATGATTTATTTTATTATCCTGCATCTTTCCTAAAGTTGTTAAGTAGCTTTTTAGTTGGTTCTCTAAGATTCTCTAAGTACATCATTCTATCATCTGAAAAGACAGTTTTGTTTGCTCACTGTCTATCCTAATTCCTTCCATTTCTTTTTCTTCTGTCATTGCTAAATATAACATTCTTTTTGCTGAGGCAATTGGGGTTGTGACTTGGCCAGGGCCACACAGCTAGGAAACATTAGGTGTCTGAGGCTGGATTTGAACTCAGGTCCTCCTGACTTCAGGGCTTGTGCTCTATCCACTGTGCCATCTAGCTGCCACAAAGATAACATTTCTAATAGAATATTGAATAACAGTGATGATAATGGGTAAATGTAGAAATCTTAAATAAACCATGTCCAAAACTGAATTCATTTTCCATTCCCAACTCCTTCTCTATAACTGTGAAGGGTATCACCCTTGTCTTATAATCTAGGCTTTCAAAAGTTGTCCTTGATTCCTCATTTTTTTAACCCTAAAATCTAGTGAGTTGCCAAGTCTTGTTTCAACTTTTGTAATGGCTCTTATATAGTCTCTCTCCTGTCTCTGCCATTATCTTGGTACAGTCTCCAAACTATTTGGATAACCTACTAGTTAATCTTCTTGCCTCAAATATTTTCCCTCCCCCAATCCATCCATAGCCATTCAATTGTCAAGTTGGTTTTCCTGAAGTCCTGGTTTGACCATATCACACTCCAATAAATTCTAGTGGCTCCTTATCATCTCCGTATTTAAATACAACATCCTCAACTTGATATTCATAACTTGGTTCCCTCCTACTTTCCTAGTCTTCTTATACCCTCTTCTTCTCTTTCTTTCCCCCATATAACATACAACCTACTGACATTACTGTTCCTCACAGAAGACCCTCTGTCCCTAGTCTGACTTTCACCATGCCTCCTCATCTCTGTCCCATGGTTTCCTTTAATTTCTAGATAAACTCACCTACAAAAAGCCATTCTCAATTCACGTTAAGCATAGTTCTTTAAGCTTTTCTCAATTCCCTTTGATGATAGTTCTTTACCTGTTGATTTTCTGCAATTCATCTTGTTTACGGCTTACAGATACTTGTGCATATTTATTTGTATATTGTTTTTTCCCATTGGACTGTGAACTTGAGAATAGGAGTTTATTCTGTTTTCTTTCATTTGCCTTTCTTTGTTTTCATACTGTTTAACACAATGGCACATAGACAAGTAATAAATGCTTATTGAATCTCTGTCTATATATGTTGCCCAAGATAAAACTTTTAACTGACTTTATTCACTTCACTTTGATTTTTTCCTTTTTCCATTTTATTCTCACTTGGTCCCTTTTAAAAAAGTTGTGATTAAAACTTTTCTTAGTTTGATCCTTTATAAATGAGGCTTTTCAGGCCCCTCAACCCTTTTTACCCTCTTGCTGTTAGGACATCTTGCTGGTGGTGGAGGTGTAATCCCCAGCCTTCATGATGCTTGACAATTTTCCCATGAAATGGTCATATCCACTAATTGCGCCCCATGGATATTGGATTTCAATACAGGCTGACTCTCTCACAGGTCATTGTGACTTTTGGTGTTTATCCTCAGTTTGCTCCAGGACATTTCCCCCTGAGCTGTCCCTGCTGTTCTGGCCTTTCTTCTGTCCATTTTTTCTACTGAAGCCTTCTTACCCCTTCCTTTCAGTCAGGTCTTCAGCTGAGGTTTTTAAAGGTCCTGTGAAGTTCTAGTTTGACTTTGATTTAAAATTGTATTTCAATTGGCACTCTGAGAGCCACCTAATTTTTAATTTAAAAAAAGATTCTGAATTTTCTAGAGAGAGACTGAGGCAGAGAGACGAGCAGAGACAGACAGAATATAATCCCTCATACAAAGCAGAACCGAGAAAGAGGATTGCAGGTGAGATGTTCATCTCTGTTATGTACAGCTTGCTTTCAAAGGTTTTTGTGCTTCTCATGTTTCCACCTGAAGTTCCTTGTGTTCTCTTCCATGTATTTTTGGGCTATTATCATTGAAAGAAGAGCCAGAATGCTCCCAGATTGAGGAAAGTCCCTCTTGACTGGAGCCATTGCCACTGTCTGAGAGAGGCTGAGAGAGGAAGATCAAGATTAAGAATGGACCGTGGAGGGGAGAGACATGGCTGTCCACTAAGCTGCCTCTCCAAAGCCAGAACCCAAATGCAATGAGGCGCCTGAAAAAAAGGGCAGAGAAATGACCCAAAGGGAAATAGGAAAGGCTGAGGCAATGGCCCGGCAAAACATGGAGGTACCTACCAAACCAGACCAGACTCAGAAACAGAAGCTGCTAAAGATACCAAGTGAACTGGGGGAAGGGGATAACTATTCATCCAATGACCGCGCTGTTTGGATATTAGTTTAAAATCAAGTTTTTAAAAATGCAGACTCTGTTCTTCTTTTGTTTCAAGCTGTGTCATTAGCATAGAGATTGCCTTTTTGGGGGTTTTGGGGGGAGGGAATATGGCAGACTGCCCAGATAGCAAATGTGCCTCAGAAACTGGGTTACAATGAGGTGAGATTTCTTCCCCTGCTGGGTTTGAAAGGACTCATCTTGAATACCAAGAAGAGATCCTCCTCTGCCCTGGCCCTGCCCTTCCTTCAATAAACTCCAGTGATTCTCTATTGCCCTCAGGATTAAATGCAAAATCTGCTCTTTGGCATTCGTTGCTTAGCCCTTCTCACCTTACCAGTGTTCTTTCACCTCACCTATATGAGACGTATTCTTCCATCCAGTGACCCCGGCCTCCCGGCTATTCCACAGACAAGACCCTCCATCTCTTTGAGCTGGGCATTTCCTCTGGTCATCTTCCAGGCCTGGAATATTCTCCCTCCTCACCTCTGCCAACTGACCTCCGACTTCCTGTCAGTTCCAACTAACATACAGGAAGCCTTCCCCACACCCTCCTACTTCTAGTGTTTCCCCTATAAATTATTTCTTTTGTAATTATTTCTTTTTTTATTTGGTTTGTAGTTTATCTAGACATATTGTTTGTTTTCACGTGGGCCTGCTTGATGATTCTAGAACATGGCACTCCAGCTTCCACCTGCTCTTTTCTGTTGGACCCCTTATTCCTGGAATGCCTGGACTGCCACCCCTTCTCCCCTCCCAACATCACTGGCTTCTTTCAAGATTCAACGCAACTGTCCCCCGGGCTTCCCGGCCACTCTGCCTCCAATAACTGTGCATCCTGCTCTTTCCTACCTATTCAAGCGATGTCTCTCCAGTAAATTCTTTGAAGATAAGGAACTTTGTTTGCCTTTCTTTAGATCCCTAGTGATTATAACATCTTAATAAATGTTTGCTGACTGGCTGGTAGAGCTACCTACTCAGCAGCTAGGTGGTATAATGGTTAGAGTGCTGGACTAGGACTCAGGATGATCTTATTAGCTGTAAAGCTCTGGTCATGTGATTTAACCACTTTCCACTTCGATTTTTATTTCTGTAAAATGGGGCAATTTTAAAAACACAGTATAAATTTAAAGCATTTTAAATCTTCTTTTCCTTTTATTTTCTTGACCAAGGAGAAGGATCTTTGAATCTAAAAGGACAGAACAAAAATGATTAATAGGAAGTTGGTAGAGACAACACATAGGAAAATAGCCCAAAAAGCTCCTGATCCAGTGAATTTAACTTTGGTTCCTGGCAAAATGCTCAAAAGTGTTCTTAAGGGCTTGGCAAGGAAACTTTTGGAAGAAGAAGCAATGATGGTGAAGAGACAGGAAGTGGTTGAGAGAATTCATGACCACATGTGGGCCCTAGGTCTAAATGACCTGCTGTCGTAGACCCAATAATAATGATATGAAATAGTAAACAATCTCATTAGATTGTGAACTTCTTGAGGGGAGGGACTGTCTTTTGCTCCTTTTTGTGTCCCTGGCCTTTTAGTACATTTCCTGGAACACAGTAGATACTCACATGTCTGTTGTTTATTGATTATTACTGACTATTGATCATATGCTCAGAGAATTTTTATTTTGAAAGGGAAGAAAAAATTTAATATTAGACACTTACCACAACTTATGTAGTCAAAAGGAAAATAATCCCTTATGTGACTTTAATTTTTGTCTCATATGCTCCTCCAGTGGCTGGTTAATGTGCAATCTGATATGAAACAATGATCTAAGAGTCTCAAGGCTAAGATGGGGACCTCCTGCTGTGGCAGGCCCTTTCTAGGCTTTGTGACTGGGCCCATACTTTCTGTCTGTCCTTCATGGCCCAGCTTTTAATTAAAGGAAGAGAAGCTCATGACCGAGCTATCCATGGGGAGAAATGACTTTCTTTTTGGCTATGAAAACCCGTGAAGCTCAACTTTTAAGGCATAGAAGGTACTATGACCTAGCTTGTTAGAGGAAATAGCCAAGCCAGTGAAATCACAGACCCTTGAAGTAATCGTAAACTTCATTAATTTTTTTTTATTTGCCTTATAAATGAGGCAAAAAGTCCAATTCTGCCATAATAATCCAGCTGTGCCTACCAGTCAGCAGCTCGTGAGGAATGACTTCCTTGTCCTAGTTTTTGGCACACTTTATCTCTATGAACACTGGGAAGGGAGAGGGTAGCACATACAGGGGGAACCCCCCTTTCCCCCTTCCCTTAGCATGACTTTGCCCTTCCCCCATTGGCGGTCAAGGTGGCCCCTCATTCGGCTCTTCCCTCCTCCCGCTTCTCCCTGTGTGGGGTGGACCAGTCTGCATATGGTGTCCCTGTGGTTTCTCTGCCTCCCTTCCTTTGCACCTTGCCACGGCTTCCCCCAGACCAGAGTGGAATCCACCACAGCTCCCACTTGCCACCAGAGCTGCAACTTCCATAAAGTTTATGGGGTAGTAAGAACATGAGATGGTGAGAGCTGAGTTAGGACCATAATTATATGGGGAATAAGGTCTCACTCATTAAAAGAAAAACAAAACATTGCAGCGCTTAGTAGGTTGGTGAATCATGGGGGGGGAGCTGACATCAGAGCTCTGTGGAATATGGGGGGCCCAGAGACACGCCCATGAACATTTAAAGTGTATGGTTCTCGAGGCTGTTCAGTAGCTCTGGAGATGGGTTTGATCTCACTCTCTTACTGCTCAAATGAGTTAAATGTGAAAAAAGAGTCGGAGTCAGAGGGACCTCACTGCAGGATTGTGGGGCAGCCTCTGAGAGCTAATGGGGTGTGGATTCGAGCTCTGCTCCCATCTTGCTGTGGGATGCATGGCAAGTGCTTCCTCTTTCTCATCTGAAAATGAGAGGGTTAGAGCAAAACAGGAATTATTATTATTATTTTTTTTTTTGCTGAGTCAATTGGGGTTATGTGACTTGCCCAGCGTCACATAGCTAGGAAGTATTAAGTATCTGAGGTCCAGATTTGAACTCAGGTCCTCCTGACTTCAGGGCTCTATTCACTGCCCCACCTAGCTGCCCCAGGAATTCTTAATATCATTGTTTGTCATAAAACCTTGGGTGGTCTGCCCAAAACCTGTGGACTTCATCTCAGTTATTTTTAATTGAATAAAATACATAAAGGAAAGCCATCATATTGAAATAATGATATGATTATTTTCCTATCTGACTTCACAGTCTCCCCAGCAAAGAACCTTCATTTTATTTTTATTTTATTTTTAAGAACCTTCAGTTTGGAGGAATCCAAGGGTCCTTTTAGCTCTCAAGTCCTAGGGCTGCTTGATGATGCACTTCTCCTAGCCAATAGGCAGGGCCCACAACAGAGCAAGAGGAAAAGAATAGGACCACTGCATTCAGGAAATCCTTCAGGGCTCTTGATGGATCATAAGATTCTCATTAAGAAAATGACCCTTCTTTTTTAACACTAAAATTATTGTTCTGCTGGTGTTACATGTGTGGTAGACATGGAGGAATAAGGTCTGCAAAGATCCAAAGGGAAGAATCCTCAAGCTAGAGAGGAGCATGAAGAATGAAGGATACTGACAGACCAGCTGCTTCCTTTACACACACACACACACACACACACACTTACACACACACACTCACACAATTACACACACACACACTTACACACAAATACACACACACACACACACTTACACACACACACACTCACACATACATCTATGAAGCTGGTCCTCAGGGGCAATCTTTTAGGATATGAACAAGTCACACAAAATGAGCAGGTATGGATGGATTGCTATCTGTATCTTTGGAGATTGCTTACATCGGGGCTTCTTAAACTTTTTCCACTTGTGACCCCTTTTGCCCTAATTTTTTTTTCTATGACCCAAATAAAGAGATCTATAAAATCAAACATTTACTGATAATCAATCATAATTTTCTGACCTCCACATTCAGTTATGCAACCCCATATGGAGTCACAACCCACAGTTTAGAAAGCTTTGACCTACATCAGTCAGTGACCTCACAGATTGAATGTCAAGTAGAACACAAGTACCAAGGAAGGATCATCCCTGGATTTCAGGAAATCATCTGACAAAACGTCTTATGCTGAGCTTACACAAAAGATACAAAGATGAGCATGATGGCCTAGGACAGTCAGAGTATCATCTTGCACTGGTTGGATGGGAGGTTCTAAAGAATAGTATATGATGGATGGGATGTTAATCTGGAAAGATCTGTCCAGTCCTTGGCTCTGTGCAGTATAATGCTTGTTTTTATGACCATGATGAAGACATAGAAACAGAAAGGGGTGTGGAGAGAGAGACAGACAGACAGAGAGACAGAGAGACAGAGAGACAGAGAAAAAGAGACAGAGAGAGAGACACACACAGAGACAGAGAGAGAGAAAGAGACAGAGACAGAGAGAGACAGATAGAGTCAGAGACAGAGACACACAGAGAGAGGAACCTTAGATTGGGCTCAATTGGATGCGATATCTATATGAATAATAGATATGTGGATGGATAGAGAAAGCATTTATTATGTTCCTGGAAGGGTGTAAGGATTGGACAAATGAAATTTAACATAGACAAACCAATTAGTTGTTTAACCAGCATTTATCAAACACCCATTGTGTTCCAGACACCGGGCTAGATGTTGGAGATCCCCAGACAAAAGTAACATCATCCTTATGGAGGACTGCTAACCACCAACCCAGTAGAAATGGAGTGGGCTAACCCTGGGGCATGAGCTCCCTGTCAATGGTGTTCTTAAAGTGAAGGTTGACCCCTGACTGATGTGTTGTGGAGGAAAGTCTGCCTCAGGTATATTTAATCTTTTTATTTTTCATTTTCCAGGTACAGTTTCAATTTAGGTGACCTCTTGATCCTCTTCCAACTTTGCGATTCTCTGATTCTCTGATGCTGTGAGGGACAGTTCCCCCCAAACTCCATCATTAAACCATATTGCCTCCAAATGGATTAGCCTTCCAAGGCACACCCATAAAGATGTAAAGACAACCTGATCCCCAAATGAGTTCTTGGCCAAATATTCTTTCTTTTTTTAACTAAAAAAAGGACGGGGGAGGAATTCCTTCTTAAATGAGCTCACCATTAATATATTTCATAAGGACTTAACTAAAACCAGAGGGAGAAAATGCAATTACCGAGTTAGTGCCCCTCCAATGCAAGTCAAAGTCCTGGAGACATTTTGCACTATGTGAACAGCTGCTCCCTGAAACCCAGCCAGCATGTGAAACCTAACAAAGGGGACAGACTCCCCTCTCCAGAATCTTTTAATTGAAAACAAGAAAAAAGTTCTTAAAAAAATAAAGCCACCCAACGAGAACCAAGTATCTGTGGGATTCGGCAGCTGGGTTGGCCTTCGGTGTGACATCAGCCCCAGTCAGGCTGCCCCTGCTATGTTGGCTCCCAGTGTCCCCAGCCTCGCTTCCCTTACCCGCACATATAGACAGAAGGAGGCCGGCTGCTAGTGGGGGAGGTGAGAAGCTGGTGGCTGCAAAAAGAGTTTTCTTGTAGAAAATATTGAAGAAAATGGTATTAATGAAAAGGCTTTTAGAGGCTGATTCACCTGCCAAAGTGCACCCTGGGTGGAAGGCTGCCCACGCTGATGGAAACAGCTCAGCCTTTAAATGGACTTTAATTAACGTGGCTGAGAAACGTATCAGCATTATTGAAACTCGAGGCTTGGAAGGAAAGATGCCAGCCATAAAGGTTACAACAGGGAGTTTTTAAAAAAATGTTTTAAGGCAGTTGAAAAATATGACTGTACACATAGCAACAGCACTTAATTATGGTGGGCTTGTGCCCAAAAATGTGTCATGGGGCTGTGCAGAGGGAGTGTCCTCAGCCTTCTGGGTTAAAAGTGCAGCACCTCCAAGATCTATTGGATTGACTTAGGGGGGTGTTCTCCTTTCCAACCCCATCCTGGAGGATGCTCTCTGTAACAGGTAGCAGCATTAGGCTTTTCTGGAAAGTCAGCCCAGGCTTGGACTGGAATGAAATGGCAGTTCAGGATATGTCAGATAGGGTATGGAAGAAATTGTGGGCAAGGGGTCATTGAAGAGGGTGCTCACTTGGGCATCCGGCTTTGGGTCAATAGACTTGGAATCCCCCAGGGGTGATGGTGTGAACCAAAGGGGATTAGGATTTAACTGGGAATAGAAAACTGTCAGGGATGCTCAAAGATCTGTCGAGGGATTTGGAAGAGTCCTTAAAAGGTGGGAGAGACAGTCTAGAAAGGGGTTTAGGGGCTCCTTTCCACATACAGGCTTAGCTTTTTGTTTGTTGTTGTTTGTAAGGAAAGGAAATCAGTAGAGAATATCAGTGTGGGGAAAGGAGTTGCCATGCTACAAAAGGAAGAGAGAAATTGAGGGTCTGTTCAGGATAGAGTTTCACGAAGCAGTAACAAAAATCGATTGAGCAAAATCAACTGGAACCTTATCCCCGGAATGGAGAATACTTTAGGGCAATAATCTTCTCAATATTGCTCATCTCTGGTGAATATAGTCAAAAAGGGAAGAGATAGAAATTAAAGGCTGGGGCTCCCACAAGTTTGGCTCTGAAAGTTATCCACCAACAAATTCAGTGGGCCCATTCTCCATTGCTGCTCTGCTATGGTGCCTGGAATCATGCTTAGAATTTCTTCTGTGCACCTCTGACTAGCCTGCCTGAGAGCCCCGCTAGAACAAGAATCAGATCTAACCTAAGTCGGTTAAACAATCGTTCTTGGATTGGACTGGATTGGATTCAATATATTCTACCCCAAGACTCAAGGATTTTTACTCTGGAAGTAGGATTAATTATCATCCAGAGGTAAGTGTCAACAGATCATCAGTGAACACGTCTCTTAATGGAAGAGATAGCTTGGAAAGTAGGGATCAAAGGGATGATAAAAGAAATATTCAGGAAAGTCTTGGGACTCTGAGAAGGAGATAAGAAAAGAGAAAGAAAGGAAGAAGGAAATCCTCAAACCTTGAGAGCTTCATCAGTTGGCTCACAGCTCACATTGAACTCATTATTTTTCACAAGCAAAAAAGGAGACCCAAGTGAAAATGAAAGACATGGTTTTCTGTCTCTTGCAAAAACTACAGCCTGGACTTCCAACTTAGTAGCTTTGCCTGGGAAGGAATTCTCTATCTTGATTCTGCCATTGATAATATTGTAATCCTAGGATCTCAGCACTAGAAAGAACTTTAGAAGTCATCTAACAGCCTGTCATCCATAAGCCCATACTCTAGACTCCTCCTGGCAAGGAGTCAATTCTAGATGACTGTGCTGATGGCAAAAGCTTTGCCATTCTGGAAAAATTTTGAGTACGGTCACAGACACAGACTGTCTGTAATCTCAGGATCAGACAGTCTAAGTATGGAGAAACTCCTCACAAATAAGCCAAAATCAACTTGAGGATTCTTTGGCAGTGACAACCCAAGGAACAAGAATATAAGATGATCTTAAATTCTGTGGTCCAGTCCCCTTTCTGTTTCTGCAATGATAGTTACTGAGTGCAGGAAAGAGGGCTAAGGGATGCTAAGAAATCCCATCATTTTCAGCCACTTATGAACATTAACTTAACCACTAGTCCTCTCAGTGTGAGGTCTTTTTTGATGACCAATGAGGAGACAGCCTGTTAAGGGATTGAATTGTAGCCATCTTGACATTCTCACCATAAAGAAAATCAGAAAATAGAAGGGAGTTAAAGTGACATGGAAGGATGGCTCCCAAGTTCTCCATGGAGAAGCATAAAATGGAGTTGGCAGAATTGGTTTTCTTGTGCATCCAAAGACAAGAAGAACTATGATTTTACAGGATGTTTAATTGTCTCATATTATGGTGTTTAGGACAAGTATTTGCATGAAAAAAAAAAGAAAAGAAAAAGAAAGACCAATATGGAAATAACTGCAGATTAGGTAACAGTGTTGTCTGTAGAACGTATATAAAGCAGTGGATAGGGGGAAGAAAAGAGCACTGGGCTTGGAGTTGGAAGACCTGAGTTCAAATATATCTTATCAGTTTTCAGGTGAAGAAATTAAAGCCATCTATTGTCATATAAAAATGCTCCAAAGCACTATTTATTGTAGAAATGAAAATGGTTCAGGAGGAAGGAATAAAAGAAATCCAAGAATTTTAGGCAATGCAGAAGCCCTGTAGCTACATATTGTAAATACTTTCTTTGGGAAATGGGGAAGGAAGTGCAAGATGTGATGAGAATTACAATTACAAAGCAACAAGAATGATTTGTTATAAACAGAGAAGAAATGATTCATCATTTGTGAGTTCCTGAATCAGCTCTCTGTGTATAGTAAAATTGTTAGAACAGAAATTTAAGTTAATCTAAAGGTAAGAAGGAGCAGCTAGACAAGGTAATGGATTGAGTGTCAGACCTGGAGTCAAAGAGACCTATGGTCAAGTTTGGTCTTAGATATTTACTAGTTGTGTGACTCTGAGCAAGTCACTTCACCCTGTTTGCCATTTCCTTCTCCAGCTCATTCTCAGTTTCTCACCTGTAAAATGAGCTGGAGAAGGAAATGGCAAAACGTTCCAGTGTCTTTGCCAGGAAAACCCCAAATGGAGTCACAAAGAGTCAAACATGACTGAAAATGACTGAAAAACAATAAATCTAAGAAAGCAAAACAAAAACAAGGAAAAGATATGATATGCAACGGAGATAATCTCAACCTGATTCATGTAACTAAATTATTGATACTCATATGCAAAAGAAAGGCCATCAACATTGATTGAAACAATTTCAATGGAAAGTTGAATCTATTTACTATTTTAGTTTCCATATAGAGGAGAGCAAAAGAATGTGATAACTCTGTTGGGAGATTCTTTACTTGCTTGCCAGGTAAAGAAAGAGAATTGGCCAAGAGCAACACTGGGTCAGAAGAAAAACATATTTTTTAAATGTTATAGAGAAGGATGATGTTAGATATGAGCATAAATTCATCATAAAAACAACTAAGATCGTTGAGGGAAATATTTTTAAATAGCAAGTTTAGTAAGAGAGACAGTTATTCTAATTATTCAAAGTCATTCTGAAAACATTTAAGGACAAGGGTGGGATAGACAGGAGGAAATTTGAAAACTTCCACAAAGGTCATCCAGGGCCATGACCCATTATCTTGACTTTTGTCCTAACATCGGACTTCAGTGATTCTGAAAGAGAAAGTGAGGCTGACAACTTGGTGCAACTCTGTCTCACATCAATCCAATTCGTGCACAAGTCAGGATGACCCCCTGTTGTCACTAGTCCTTTTCAAAAACAAAGGACAAACAACAAGAAAAAGAAAGAAAGAAAGGGAGGGGGGAAGGAAGGGAGAAAGGATGATTTCAGAATATGAAATTTCCAAACAGAAGATCAAATAGCGATTATTAATAATCCATTCTCAATAACAGAAATGGAACTAGTTGAAAAAGAACTACCAAAAGAAAAAGGTAACCCCTTCTCTTTCTGGTCTTACAGGACAATTCAATTAATATGTAAATACAAATTATCAACATTACTGCATACATTTTTCTCAGAAAGCGATTTTTAAAAAATTCTCTATTAGAATCCTTTTTTGAGTTAAACATAGCACTAATGCCTAAACCTGGGAAGGATAAAGCAAGAAAGAAGGATGGGTTGATGTCATTAATGAGCATGAATTTGAAAAAATCAAAACAAAATCCAATTAAGGAGGCTATAGCAATTTATCAAATTGAAGCAATATTAACTCAATATAATAAAAGTAGTCCACAAAAAATATATAATTAATCATATTAAGACAAAATATTCAAAATCACATGGTTTCTACAAATCATTTATGCTAAAAATTGTATGAAAAATTGTAAAAACTGTACAAAATATATGCAGAAAGGGACATTTTTAAGTATCACAAAAGTTCTATTTAAAATAAAAAGAAACATCACAAGCAATGGACCTATATTCCAATAAATGATAGAGTAAGATAAGAATGCCCACTGTTTCCCTAGAACTGGCTGTGGCAGCCACTCCCTATCTAATTGGCATTACCCTACAAGTGCTCCCATCATCATTAAAATCTAAGCTCTCTGAGGGCAGGGACTGCCTTGGCTTTTGTATTTGTATCTCCAGAGCAACAGACAGAGTTCTTACTGGAGACCCTCTGAGTGCCTGGCTAGGGAAGGGTTTAGCCAGTAAGGGTGTTAGAAGTGATTTCCCCCTTTACTTCATTTATTCATTCATGTCACCATCTTGCTCAAAGTTTCCCTAATTCCAAGGATTTCATGTAATTCTTTTGAACCCCATCTCTTCCACATGACCCCCCAAAGTAGTATAATATAAACGACCTCTGAATTTGGGGTCAAAAACCCTCAGATCAAATCTCCCCCAATGCTTATTGCCTATATGACTCTGGAGAAATCATTGGAAATTCCCAAGCTTCATTCAACTTTCTCATCTGTGAAATGAGAAGGTTCTACTAGAGGGCCTTTGAGGTTCCTACAGGTTCGACATTTATGATCCCATGTTCCCTCTTTTAATAATGATATAACAAAAATAGTGATTTATATAAATATACCACCACCTGTAACAGTCACTTAGTGATCTGTATCTCTAAGAGTCAATGAGATCTTGAAGTAAAAATCTAATTATCTCTCTGGGAGGAGTCTGATGTCAAAAAGATCCCATCAATCCAGACTCACAGAGGCATGTGCAGACCCCGGGAATTTGGACAGTTCATTTCACACGCGGGTTCGTCGGAACACACCTGTCACTTTCGTATCTTCTCCGAACTGGGCTCCAGGAGTCCCCAGAAAGAAGTCCATCTGGGACATTGACATTTCAGTGCAGCCACAGAAGGATACCATTCATTTCACTAGTGAGATCTTTGAAAAGCTAGCCAACATCCAGCCAGGAGCTGCCCACTGCCATCCTTTTCTTTCCTGATGGTTTCTAAAGGGGCTAATTAGAAGCCCAGCCTTTGCCTGCATCGGGCTGTATTTCTGGAGAGTCTCGCCACCTTTCCCACACACATACACACATCAGGGCCAGCTGATGCTGAAGTGGCTGCTCCTGACATTTACATTTCTAATCTGAGGGCACAGAAAGGAAGAAAGACTATGGAGGGACTAGAGATGGGTGAATAAATTCAATGGACATAATCCTATGAATGTATCTCATGAAGATAGAGGTGGGGGGGGGGGCATAGTGGAAGGGATGCTGGACCTGGACTCCGAATCCAGATCCCAAACCTGCCTGTCTCTTAATATTTATATAATTTTGGGCAAGTCACTTTTCCTCAGTTTACCCAACTTTTGGTCTTGATGGCCTATGAAATAACTATCAATTCTAGATCCATGGTGCTATGATAATGGGCAAATCCCTTTATCTTCTTGGGCATGAATTGGGCATATTAATATCAAGAGCACTTTCTTCACCTTCATAGGGGAGATGATGAGGGGAGCTCTATGTGGACCTTAAAGTGTCGGAGAAATGTAAATTGTGCTTTTTAGAGATCATTACTTCTAGCTTTTCTGCTCCTGACTAATCAGTATATGTTGACTTGTTGATTTACATCCTAAAAGGCACTTTCTAAGTTCTTCTCCTCTTCCTCTTTCTTTCTTTCTCCTCCTCCCCTTCCTCCCTATCTCCTCTTCTTCCTCCTTTTCTTCCTCCTCCTTCTCCCCCTCCTCCTATTCTTCCTCTTTGTCCCATATCTCACTCCCATCCAACATCTTGCTTAAAAGCTCTATCTTTTGCAGAGATAGGACCAGAGGGAGGCAAGATTCCCTCAACCAGGACATGAGAAGGGAAGAGAAAGAAGGGCACAATAAGGATTAATTTTCATAAAGGTATTCATTCCTTTATTCCACAAACATTTATTGAGTGCCCACTATTTGCTAAGCATTAGGCGAGGCTGTTCCAAACCTTTTCATCCCTTCTCAAATCTCCCACAGAACCTCAGGTTGAAATGAAAGTTTTGGATTATGATAATACAAATCCAGTGTGAAACATCAGTTTGGTTCATTGTTAAATGCCTTTTTATTAGGTGACTGCCTCTGGGGTTTGTCTTTTATTAAAACTCACATGAAGGCAGATTGTTTCAGTTTTGTTTTTGTAGCCCAGTGCCTAGAAAGGAGCTTGGCACAGGGTGGGCACTTAATAAATGTTCATTGAGTGAATAAGGGGGTGGGTTGAATTTCTCTAAGTCTATTTTTAAGTACCAACCATCTGGGGAAATGAGTTCAATTTGTTGCCTTTTTTAAGAGCAAGAATGTTTCACTTATTTTTTTAAAATACAGTTTATGGATGTCTTTGGTTTTTATATCTGTCATTTTTAGTGTTCCCCACCCCAACCCCAGCACTCCCACCAAAACTAAACTCTCCCTGTAACAAAGGAAAACTATTAAGTCCAAGCCACAGGAAGAACTGCATCTGAGGATACTCTCAGTGCTGTTCTCTCATGGTCCTCTGCCTGGATCTCAAATAAAGCTGGCAAGCAGGAGTCTTCATTTTTTCTTGGAGTCATTGTCCTGGTTCTGCTCCCCTTTTGCTGCCTGGGTTCATTCAGATCTCCCCCCTCTTCCTTGTCTTGCTCTTAGTCATATTTCTTACTGCACCAAAATAACCATAGTATTCATAGAATAAGCTGTAGTCCCTTGTTTCCCCGCCAATGAGCATCAACTTGCTACTACCTTCATCCCCCCAAATATATTGCCACCAATACTTTAGTGTAGGTTGGTCTTTAACCTCCTTGAGGTATATTCCTGGCAGGTGGATTGCTGGCCCAGAGAGCAAAAACTCCCAATTTCATCACTTTTCTTGCAAAATTTTATCCAGGAACCTTGGACCAGTTCATAGCTCTGCCAAGGACGTATCATGGTGCTTGTCCTTCTGAAGCTCTTCCAGGACTGATTCTTGCAGTTTTCTGTCATCTTTATCGCCATACAGGGGTTGAGGTGAAACTGAAAACTCATTTTAATTTGCACTTACCTTATTATTATGGCTTAGAGAGAAAGAAGAAACAAAAGGTAAAAAGAAACATTTTATTATTATTTTTAATACTATTTAATACAGTATCAAGCATGTAGTAAAACTGGTGATACTTGCTCTAAAAGTGCAGGGGATAGAGCACCAGCCCTGAAGTTAGGAGGACCTGAGTTCAAATCTGGTCTCAGACACTTACCATTCCCTAGCTGTGTGACCCTGGGCAAGTCACTTAACCTCAATTGCCTCAGCAAAAAAAAAAAAAAGACAAAGACAAAGCACAGAGATGGAAAAGAAGGTGGAGAAGACAGGAAGTGGGGAGGGAAGGAAGGTAGAGGTGAAGGAGAACAGTGGGTGAGCCAGGAGGGAGGTTGGCAACAGGGCTGGCATTCTGGATCATGTGATAGTAACGGGCATGAATTCAAAAAGCCAACCTCTTCATAGACGCTGTCTCAACCTGATCCGAGAAAGAGTCAGGAGATCTTTATATGGGGGTATAAAGTTCTTCCTTGGAAAGACCCACTTATGTATTGAAGAATGACTCTTGGTCTTTTATATAGTATTTTAAGTTTCAATGGTTTAAAACTACTCCAAGACTTTAGGATACCTGGAGTTATATGAACTTATATGTATATACATATATACACATTTATATATATATACATATATATATATACATATATATATTTTTTCACAAAATCTGCATATATTTATATATGCATATATAACTATATCAATATATCTATAATTATGAAATTGAATTTTAATCAGGAACATTTAATATGTTTTCAACCCACTATCTGGTTTTTACAGAATTTTTAAAAAATTTCATGTAATTTATATCTGTTTTACCTCTGCTTCCAATGAATTCTCTCCTGAGCCCTAGCTGCTGCCTCTTTGTATTTGCCTCTGATGTTTCACTATGACCTTTGATACTCAGATGCATATCTATTATTGGGTCATGTGGCCCTCCGTCTCCTGCCCATGACACATAGAACACTCTACTAATTGAAAGCTAATTTCTGACAAATTGCTTTCCAGTTTTCCCAGTGGCTCTCTTAGAACCTAAGTCCTTTCCCAAGTAATGTTCTTCAGTTTATTACTTATTGGATGACTGATCTTGATTACATCTGGTTCTTGCTTATCTAATTTCTTGTATGCCCTTACTATTCTGATTTGTAACTAGTAGTAAATCATGCTGAGAGTTATTGCTTTATTGTATAATTAAAAGATCTGTAAATCTATGCCTTCTTCGTCCCTACTTTTTCATTATTTCTCTTTAGAGTCTCGAGTTTTTTTAATGAATTAATTTTATAAAACATATAATTTGTATTATAAGAATAGCACAAAACATATTAACTAAGATAGTATCATCATTCTTTTTATGTTGGCACAGTCCATCAGTGTGCACTGATTATTTCTGCAGTTATTGAAGTGGTGAAATCTCTCTTCAAATGAAGCTTTGCTTTCCTCACCTACACAATGACTTCCTTGGACCACTTGACACAAACACCACCACAAATTAAAGGATAATTAATGAATGTTCAAATAACATACTTGAGTAATAGATAGCATTTGTTGGTGAGTCATACATTTTAGATCATTAAAGTTCTGAAGGGTTTTTTTTTTCCTTTTTAAATCTGTCACAAATAATCTTTCCTTGCTAAGCAACATACAAGTTTCCCTGGCAACATCTGAAGGCAGTGACCAACTAAGTGGGTGTTTTGAAGGGCAGCAGAATGAGACAACTGTGGGCTTGGAAGTCCACTTAATTCAGGAAGCTTTCTTTAACTACTTAGTTACTTAGGTACCTACTACTATTGGCTGGCAGAGAGCTAGGCGCAGGAAATGCAAAGTAGAAAACAAAACAAAACAGAAGGCCCTCTGCTGTCATCTTGTTCTGTATCTGGTCATTGGACCCAGATGGCTCTGGAGAGGAAAGTGAGGAGGAGATCTTGCCCAGCCCTCCCTCACCTAAATCCAATGCACTTGCCTGTCATGGATCATCTCCATGATCTCTTTTTTGAGAATAAAGAACAAAACAACAGCAACAACAACAACAACAACAACAAAAAAAAAACAAACAAACAAAAAAAAAAACAACCAGTCCCTTCCCTCAGGGAGCTCACATTCTGTTGTGGGGATGGGATATGACACTTGTTCAGATAAGTAAATGTAGGATCTATTTTAAAATAAAATACAGCCAGCAGTCATCACTGGGGCAATCAAGCTAGTCTACTTGAGGTGAATATAGAAGTGAGCCAGAGATTCTAAGAGATATTATTGAAGAAGGCACAGGTAACAAAGGGTACAAACACCTGGAGGCCAGAGATGGAATGTTGAGTTCAGGGAACAGCAAATGGACTAGTTGGATTGGAGAGAAAGCATGAAGAAGAGTCATAATGTGATCCTCATGGACATCTTGACTGGAGTCAGACTGGAAAGGGTCACTATGGCCAGAATGAGTTTTCTCTGGCCAATAGATATGGGATTTTGGTTTTTCCTTTAGGGAGCTTGTTCAGTAAATGCCCATCATCTTAAAGGCTGATGTTTAAAATCTGGGCCCTTTGAGATCTCCTTTTCAGACTCAGTGATTGCATTTGGCAGTTTCCCAATTCTCTCAAAGGTGCCAATTATTCCTCTGATTAAAGAGCACATCTAAGAGTAGTGATGGCAAAGTGGTAAGGTATAATACAGGATTCGGTATTATTGCACTGTTCCAGCCATGATGCTGAGAAGGAACGGCTCAAAATGAAGCAGGAAGAGATTTCAGACTCATTCCCTTCAACTTATTTTGAGGAGACTCTTGTGAATTTCTAAGAGTCCAAGCAGTTTTGGATTTCCCATCTCTCCCTGGGTCCTAGTAGCATCTTTGGAAATAGCTGATCAGACAGCAAATAGATTCAAGGCTCTCTAAAGAGTCCAGGAGAAAATTATGCCATATCTGAGGGGGACATCTTGAGAATTTCTGCAACTTCTGACTTGTAGGGACTTGTGAGCTATCTCCTTTTTTGAGGTTCAAAGGAGACTCCCCCAAAGGTTGGGGTTCCAGACCATTGTCATGAGATATCTCAAAATAATCCACCAACTGGGACCCATCTCCAAGTCAAGGGGCAAAGTTTATTATAGTTGTAAAGCCAATTAAAGTGGGCTAAGTTCTAAAAGGATTTAGCAAAGAACCAGGGGCAAGAGGTTAAATTTATAGGAAAAAATGAGAGAAAGCAGGAGCTTCACGCCACTGATAAGCCAATTTTGGGTCTTAGAGGTGTATTTGTACATTATTATTGACTCAGAAACTTAATTATCCCTGACCAGCAGATTATTATCTAACAGCCGGCAAAGTTTGTGGCAATACAACACTCCCAAGGACCTTAGGGTCATCGCTACGTCTTCCCTAGAGGTTGTACCCCATCACTTTGCCACATGTTTTCTAAGCCTGAGCTCACTTTGGCCTGAACCTTGTATGCGCTCGTGGGACAATCTCTGTCCCGTTCTAGGAAGGAGGGCTATTTGGTACCAATTACGTCTTTAGCAAATCCCACTTTCAAAATCGAATTTCTTCTTCCTGACTGAATGATTTCTCTGATAATTATGCATAGAAGTACATCAGTGGGATCTCATAGGCTCTAGTAAGAGAAAAGTCACCCCAAGACTTAACCCTAAGGGGCTGTGATGCAAGTGGACCTTCCACACCTCCCAGCAGCCCATGTAAAGGAGCACCTAGAATAGCTTCATTTCAATGCAAAAACCAAAATTGGAGCCTTACAATCCCCTCAAAGAACATCTAGATTGTAAAGCAAGGTCAGAGGTCTGGTGTTCTTTATGAAATGTCCATGAGGCTCAAGTCTGAACTTCTCCTCAGCTGAGCATCCCGAGGAAGGCGTGAGCAGAGAGAGGCAGGAAGTCTAGGAGAGCAAAGCTTCATGAAGATGGGTGTGAAGAAGCAGAGAGTTAAGAGGTTTAGGGAAAAGCGTGGTGGACACTGGGAAACAGAAGGCCATGCTCTTCAGAGGCTCTGCTCTCCCACTAGGCCATTTTTTTTATCAGTTTGGAGTCTCCTTCTGCCCCTGACCAGAAAGCCAAGGACTTGATTCCTCAAGCTGGGACACAGCACTCTCCCAGCTGCCCATTGACCCACCAGAGAGAAGCTCATTCCTTGTCTTTGTCTGGTTAATGCAGGATAAAACATCTTCACAGAACTTCCAGGAAAAGCAGGATAATCTCCATCACTGCCTTGGAGTGCTGCCTTACTGATGGGGAGTCTGGGGCTCCACCACCTTCAGGAGGAGTTCCAGGAGACGTCCGTAGAACTGCTGCCATTAGGGGAAACGCAATCATGTCAGCGGGATGGTAGGAGAACAGGAATGGCCCTGGCACTGCCTGCTTCCCACGCGGGCTGATCCCCAGCAGGCTTTTGCCCTTTTGGTTCCATACTTTGCAGCAGGGAGGAAAGCAATCTGCAGAGAGACCTTCCGCTGTCTGGTTGCTGTTAGCTATCAGCACAGCCACGGAATGAGCACTCGACTCCTTTCCTGGGCATAGTTCCCTCTACAAATCACTCAGAGATATTAAAAGCTGTCCACACGAATACTTCCAAGCGTAAAAAGAAGTGGGAAAGCCTTCATCTTGCATCTTCGAGCTTTGATTGCTCACTGACCCATGGCGAACACGTTCTGAATGGCTGCTTTGCATGGCAGGAGACACTGCTCACATATCTGGGATCCAGATTACTAACAAAGAATGCAAGGGGGCCAGTTACTGAGAAAGAAAACGGCTCCAGACTTAAGGACAATGCATCACGAGGGCCTCCTTCCCAAGAGGAAGAACAAAATGGAGTGGGGAGCGAATGAGAAACTGTCTAGTGCAATCCCTTTGTCCCTTTCCACAGAGCAGGTCTGAAGTCTGGAAATAGGTTTTTCATGGTGAAGACAATGAGTGGTCCTGAGCCTAAGCGGTCCCTAATGGTTATATCCATCACTGTGTGATGGAGAGTGCACTGGACTGGGAGATTCACGTAATTCCACAGACACTAGCCATGTGGTTCTGGGCAGGTCCTTCAGCCTTGTTGGGCTGCCTTAGTCTTCTCATCCGGAAAATGAGTAAGCTGGATTTCGTGGTTTCTAAAGCCTTTAATAGATTAAATGTCATGAAAACTCGTGTCATAGTTCTAGAGGTGGAAGGTCCTTAGGAGCCATAGCATCTGGCTTTGCAGCTTGAAAAACTCATGCTGAAATTTGGAGCTATGCTCAAAAAGTTGTCAAACTGTGCATACCCTTTGACCCAGCAGTGTTTCTACTGGGCCTATATCCTAAAGAGATCTTAGAGGAGGGAAAGGGCCCCACATGTACAAGAATGTTTGTGGCAGCCCTTTTTGTAGTGTCTTGAAACTGGAAACTGAAGGGATACCCATCAATTGGAGAGTGGCTGAATAAATGATGGCATATGAATGTTATGGAATATTATTGCTCTGTAAGAAACGACCAGCAGGACGATTTCAGAGAGGCCTGGAGAGACTTGCATGAACTGATGCTGAGTGAAACAAGCAGAACCAGGAGATCATCATGCACAGCAACAATAGTATTACATGATGATCAATTCTGATGGACATGGCTCTCTGCAATAAAGAATTGTCTCAAACCAGTTCCAGTTGTTCACTGAAGAAAACCATATACACCTAGAAAGAGGGACATGAAATATGGACCACAACGTAACATTTTCATGATCTCTATTGACATTTGCTTGCATTGTGTTGCCTTTCTCTGATTCTTTTTTTTTCCTTGTAGATAGGATTTTTCTTGTATAACTTCTCAAGCATTTCAACATTATTAACATGTAGTGGACTTCCTGCCATCTGGGGAGGGGAGGGGACTGGGGGTAAAATTTGTATTGGAAAGCTTTGTAAAGATCAAGGTTGGGGAACTACCCATACATATGTTATACAAATAAAAAGCTTAAAATAAAAAAAATTAAAAAAGAATTAAAAAAAAACTCATGCTGAAGGAAGTGAGCTCACCCTCCCTAAAGAAGTTTTCAAGCACAACTTGGATGTTGTCATAGGTTGTTATGCCTTTTGTCAACCGGTCAGACTAGTGACTGCTGGGGTTCCAATCTTGGATACTGAAAGGTTTAAAAATTAAGGGCCCAGGCAAACAGGAGAGATGAGGGATAGTTCCACTCTCTGCTGGGCCCTTTTCTGGGCAAAGTCTAAAGTACCAAGTTTACTTTGGGGGGTGATAGTGTTAGAAGGACATCGGAAAGCTGTTCGGAAGGATAACCAGCAAAATCAAGGACATTAAGTCCAAGGCATGTGAGGAAAGAAATAGTATGTATATAAAACTGCCTCAGTAAACTGAGGCAGACAGAGGTTGCCACCTCTCTGAGGTCTCACAGCTTGTAAGTATCTGAGGCCACATTTGAATTCAGATCTTCCTGACTTCATACCCAGTCCTCTATCCACTGAAGCACCACATAGCTGTGAGAGAAATTTTATTACTATTATATTAGTAACACATTTGAATTATTTCTCCTTTAGTCCATTATTTAAGGTCCCTATAAAAAGTCAGTCTCTGAAATACATGATTGATGAGATTGTTCTAGCCCTCAAGAAATATGCTCTTCCATCTTGGGAAGGACTCCATCCAATTACATCTGTTAGAGTGTAAAGAGTATCCCGTCTTGTTGACTTCTTATTCCCAGGAAAAAGAGCCTCTGTCCCTTCATCCCTCCCTCCATTAGACTCCATGAGCCCCAGATCATAAAGGAGAAAAACAACCAGAGTGATCTGGATGGAGATGGATGCCCCATCCAGATTTCTGCCATCAGCTGAGTCTCATGGACCTGAAGACTTTGAGCCTAGCTCCTCACTACATGTCCTCCAATCAGGGTTGATTTTCACTGGTCAGGGGCGTTCTCTTTTACTTGAGTTTTTAGTCATGTAAATATGCAGGCTCTCCAAGCTTTGGTATTTAGTTACCAAGAGAAGCCACTAACCATTAATTTATTGATTGCTGGCCAGCATAATCAATAAATTGATTGCTAATGACTCAGAAACTCTGTTTCTTGGGATTGTTCTTTCATGACAACTGCCAAAATATGGGTCCAGTTAGCCTGCAGAGAACTGGATAGGGATGTGCTACCCCTATTCAAGTATCTGAGAGGCTGTGAGAGTAAAGAAGGGTAAGACTTAGATTTAGTTTGGCCTAAGAGGGCAGAGCAATCAGCCATTAAATCCAACCCATGCCCAAATGTTCCTTGTGAATAGGGATTTTTATTATATTTACTGGCATCCTAGGGCCTGGCACAATGCCTGGCACATAAGAAACAATTACATTAATGTCTGGAACATGGTTCTCCAGCCTCCGTTTGAAGATCTTGATTTTCAAGAGAAGGGTTCCCATGTATTTGGGAGCTATTATTTGGAAGGAATTCTTGTCCATTCACAAGTTATAGAGAGGCTGTCCAACTACAGTGTTAGATGAAATAGGAAATCTCTTTCCAGAAGTCCAATACATCAATGAAATCAAAAGTCTGGCAATCATACAAAAGAGCGAGACAAAATGGCAGCACGGTATAGTAGAGAAAGTGCCGATTCAACTGTCAAGAAGGCCTGGAGGGGAGTCCAATTTCTAATACACACACGCTATGGTATCATGGTCAGGTTTCTTAAGCTTTTGATACTACATAATTAACTTCCTAGGACTAGATACAGATTTCTGATCTTCTGTACTGAAGGGAGTTTCCATGCTAAGAATGTTCCCAGTTGATGAAATCACAATGAAATCATGCAAAGCAAATAATCTGCTTACGCTTTTTTTGTTGTTTTTAGTAGAAATACTTCAAGTGTCTCTTATTTAGTGAAAATCTATCCTTTTCTATTGATAATTAGACTCAGTTATGCAGAAGATGGCACTTTGGGTTCTCTCTTGGGCTCTTTTGCTTTTCATCACACATTATTCCACTCTTTTCTGTGGTTTATCTAATATTCTTGTATTTCAATTTCCCATTTCCTTCCCTTATATTTTAAGGTCTGTCCTCTGATCACTTTCAGAATTTGCCACTTGTCATTGGAACTGGTAAATTTAAACATTGTGTTATGGAGTTTGCAATCTACATTTATTTTGTGGTTGTTTCTCCTGAAGTTCATTTGTCTTTCTTACAATTGGCACTTTATTTATTGTGTTTAGAAGTTCCTAATACTTTTTTGTAGTACTTCTTGAATTATGATGTTTAGTTTTTGTTTTTGACTTAATCGTGTTCTCCTTAGAGACCTATGATCCTTACATTTTCTCTATATAGTCTTCAAGGTTGATGTATTTTGCTTGTAGAAAGGGCATATATTCTTTTAATATAATTGTTTTACTTGTTTCTCTTCTTTCAGTTTGTCCTTCACTTCTGTTTATTTACATTACCAAGCAATTGTTCTCTCTTTTGTTTTCTTGGAAAGATTTGCCATTCTGAATTCAAATTTTTCTATTCTTCTGTTTATTTATGCTGTGCAGGCCAAAAAAAAATCTGTTTTCATGATTTGTGTTTTGAACTGCTTGGAGACAACATTCAATTAACTAAGTAATTGCAAGATTTAGACAGATGATCCCCAAGGAAAACCTCAAACCATGAGAGGCAGGCTGGGCAAGAAAGATATCCTGCAGAGAAACTATGTTATCTGTGTCTTGAAGGCTGTCAGAGATTTCCTCTCATGACACAGATAAAGACAAGAGATGCAGCAATTGTTTTTTTTTTTTTTAATAAAGAGAGGGGAACATCTTTAATTGAATGAATCTTGTTTTAAATATTTCTATAGCCAATACTTCTGTAGCCAAAATGGCAGAATAAAGTAAAAACTTTCTTGGGCTCTACCAAATCCCGCTCCAAACAATTTTAACTAACACCTCAAAATGAATTCTGGAGCAGCAGAAAAATTAAATGGATGGAGAAAAATCTTTATGCTTTATATCACTATTGATTAGAGAAATGCAAATTAAAAAAACTCTGAAATACCACCTTATACCCTTCAAATTAGCTAATATGAAAGAAAAGAAAAATGATAATTTTTAGAAAGGAGATGGGAAAATTAAGAAACTCATGCACTGCTGGTGGAGTTATGAATTGATCCAACCATTCTAGAGAGCAATTTGGAACCACGTTCAAAGGGCTATAAGATTGTCTTCCCTGTGATCCAGTAATAGCAAAACTATATCAGTATCCCAAGAATCTCTTTAAAATAAAGGAAAAAGACCATCACAAGAATATTTATAGTAGCTCCCGACTCTTTCTTCAGTACAATTAACTTTTCCCTTAATTGAGAGTTTGGGGAGAACCTCAGAGCTCCCTGGTTGGGGGATTCTGGACCCTATATATCCCTGTTGTTGAAATATTCCATTACATTAATGTACTACAATTTGTTTGCCTTTTCCCTCTTGATGGACACTTTCCCATTCTTATATCAAGAAAGATCTTCTTATGAATATTTTGGTATCTATGTGACTTTTCACTTCACCTTTCACCCTTTTATGAAGTATGTATTTCCGCCCCACATGTAGGATTTCTGGTCAAAGAGTATGAATACTTAAATCACATTTTAATAAGAGTTCCCAATTGTTTCCTGAATTGCTACAGAAATTCACAAGCTCTAGCAAAAGTGTATCAATGTGGCTGAATTCCCATTGCCATTCCAACATCGATTATTTCCAACTTTAGCAATCTTTACTAATTTTCTCGATAGGAAGTGAAAGAGGAGCATTGTTTGAATTTACCTTTGAATAAATGATCTCTCGATCATTTCTTGAGCACTTATTGTGTGTCAGGCACTGGAATGAATGATGTGGATATAAGTACAAGAAGGCAATTTGAGTCCCATTTTTAAGGAGTTCATTTTGAAGAACAATGACATAAATAGGAGATAGATTTGGGGATGGAGACAGCATTGTTTGGAAGTCACTGAAGGAGTGATGTGAAATCCAGCAGTGTCTCTACTGGGCTTGTATCCCAAAGAGATCAAGGAAAAGGACCCACATGTGCAAGAATGTTTGTGGCAGCCCTTTTTGTAGTGGCTAGAAACTGGAAACTGAATGGATGCCCATCAATTGGAGAGTGGCTGAATAAATTATGGGATATGAATGTTATTGTTCTGTAAGGAATGATCAGCAGGAGGATTTCAGAGAGGCCTGGAGAGAATTGCAGGAAGTGATGCTGAGTGAAGTGAGCAGAACCAGGAGAGCATTGTACATGGCAACAAGAAGATTATACGAGGATCAACTCTGATGGACGTGGTTCTTCTCAACAATGAGATGATTCAGGCCAGTTGCAATGAACTTGTGATGGAGAGAGCCAACCACATCTAGAGAGGGGACTGTGGGGCCTGAGTGTGGATCACAACATAGCATTTTGACCTTTTTGTTGTTGTTTGCTTGATTTTTGCTTTCTTTCTCATATTTTCTTTCCTTTTGGATCTGATTTTTCTTGTGCAGCATGATAAATGTGGAAATATATATAGAAAAATTGAACATGTTTAACATATATTGGATTACTTGCCATCTAAGAGAGGGGATGGGGGAAGGGAAGGAGCAAAAATTTTGGAAACCAAGGTTCTGCAAGGGAGAATGTTGAAAACTACCTATGCATATATTTTGAAAATAAGAAGCTTTTAATAAAAGAAGTAATATGGAGGCTTGGTTCTGGCATTTCTCATTTTTAGTGATTTGGAACAGTTTATGGTTTTGTTAATAATTTATGATTCTTATTTCCAGAATTGTTTGTTCATATCCTTTGATCATTTAGTCATTGGGGAATGCCTCTCAGTCTTATAAATTTTATAAAGGTTTGTTGAGTAGAAAGAGGTGGATTTGGAGTTAAGATGACCCAGGTTCAAGCCTTCCCTCTGACACATACCGGCTGCATAATATTGGGCGAATCATTTGACTCCTTGGGGTCCCAGGCTACAAGCTTCAGAGAACCTCAACATTGGCAGATTTTGGGGGCTTTTCAATGACTTTTACTCATCTGGAAGTTCTCTGGAGCAGGGCAATCGCAAGTCTAGTCTTTACTTGGTAGAACTTTCCCATTTATGCGACAATTTTAACAAGTTGTTATTTTAATACAACCAGGAATGCTTTTGACCCACCCCTAAGCCCCGGGGAAGGAATGGAGGAAAGGCTGGGAGCCACTTTCCACACAACCGTGGTAATGGGTTTGCCCTGGTCCCCCCTCCCAGCTTTCTCACCTGGGGGCCCAGGTGATCAAGGGCACACATTTTCAAGGTAGTTGGCTGAGGTCAGGGCTGCACCCTGTTACCATGAAGTGGTTAAGTGGCCCCTGGAGAAGGAACCCCGGACCTGGCCCTCATTAGCACTGGGCCAAACATGCGCCTGTGCTGAGCATGACAGAGGTAAACAGAGCCATAAATGAATAGCTTGGCGATGTGCTAAACTGTTTATTCCTGATTATAATCCCCTGGCAAATCTGATCCCAGGCTGCACTCAGTGAGATCCCCGAGAATAAAATCCACATTGTGGGACTCGCTCCTGCGGGCAGTATTTCTTCTGATTTCTATAAAGAATCAGGTTCAAATGGGCTTAATAAAAAATGCTTTTTATATATCATAGAGGACGCAAATAAATCTTTTAATGTAATCGAAAGAATGCAGAAAATTGTAAAAAGGTTATGGAAGCTTGACTTCTGATTGGCCAGGACTCCATAAAGCGGGGCTTGATGTACTCTAATTTATGGGCACGCAAAGCCCATCTCTTCTGGGCTGAGATTGGCTGTTAATGTTGTAATGATGTTTAACTGCTGACAAATGAACTACAGGTGGCTCGCTTTCTATATTAAGAAAAGGGTTTGTGCAAGTGGAAAAAGCTGTCCTGTTTCTGGGCCCTCTTGCCTTCCTCCCCGCATCCCCACCCTTGCCCTTGACTACAGGTAGACCCAGAGAAGTAACCCAGCATCCCCCAAAGCTCCACCAGGGGTGGAGATGACATGTGGCCCATACTACAGCTGGGAAGCGGAGGGCCGAGGGGCCGAGGGCATTTCCTCGCGGGACGTCCGAGTTGCTTCTTTTTATTCTTGTCACTAATTATGGAAGTTCTCATTAAAATAAGAAGCATGTCTGGTCCCAACTCTGGCATATGTTTCTATTTCTCCGAGATGATGGAAACCGTATGGCTGAAAGGCCGGACCCTTCACCTTTCCTCTCTTAACGGCAAAGGGCGGAGCCTGGCCTCCACCTCCCCACCTGTCCCTCCTGCCAGGCTGGGCTTGCACCGGGGAGCCGGGAAGCCGTCCGGCCCACTGACCCGCGGCTCCCTGACATATGGCGGCCGCCGCTCTCCAGGCGTTCCTCCGGAGTTTGCTCCAGCTTCTCCTCTGGTCCTAGTCATCCAAGCAGGCCCGTGCTGGTTATTTATAAACCCGTCCTGGATGCCAAAGCATCATGAACAATCCATTCCCTCCAGTTTACAGGAACATTCAAAGTGCTCTGAAACATATTTCCAACATCACTCATCGCTTTGAAGATGGCTCCAAACTTTTGTTCGCATTTATCGACAGGAAGTTGTTTCCCGGCGCTCCCATCAGAAGGGGGCCTTTGCCAATCGCCTCAGTGCCTTCTCACATGGGCGCTGCATCAGGGGCCGTAAATTGCGCTCGAGCCTCCACCTCCCTTCTCCCCCTCTCTCTAGATTTGTTGCCTGGGGGGCAAGGCACATTTTTCTGCCATTGCAAGATTTCTTCCATTTGATTCCTTATATAAAAGGGAAAATCACTTACTGAAACTGAACCCGATTTCTTTCTTCTTTCCCGTCTTTTAAGTCCCTGTAAAGAACATTCTTCCACACTTCCGCTCCTCATCTTAGCCACAGTGTGAGCCTGGCCTAAAGTTCCTACCTGACTGGGGTCAACGGCTCACATGAAGATTGAATATCCTTCCTCCCTGTGCCTCTGACTAAGTGCAAAGGAAAACATAATTAAGACTTAATTAAAGTTCCATTTTCCCCCCACACATCTATTACCTTTTATCTCAGTCTGTGTCAAATGGATCATTTGATGACCTGATCTACAGATGATTTTAAAAGGTATATCTCCTAAATGTGTCCCCTCTCTGTCCCCTTTCTTCCCCTTTTGTCTTTTTTCCAGCCTCCCTAGGAGTTTCGTCCCCTCATCACTATTGCAAGAGTTTCCTTGTTGCCTGGAGACTCTCCCCTTCCAATCCAGCTTCCACGCAGCTTATTAGACAATATTTCTGACCTTTCTTTCTTGCCTGCCCTGAATCAGTGAATGGGTGTTGCCTCAGTCAAACTGAGGCTTGGGAAGAAGTCTCCCCCTGCATCCAGGGCCATCTCCAGCCATCCTGTTCTAGATCTGGTCACTGGATCGGACTGCCCGGAGGAGAGCTGAGGCTGGTGACTTTGCACAACCCTCCCTCACTTCGACCTGATCCGCCTGCATGTCATGGATCACTCCCTGATATTCAAGAAGGAAGAACAAACCATAATCCTGCTCCAGAAGCTTCCGGGGCTCCCTACCACTTCTAGTTAATGGCAAACTCCTCCGCTTGGGGCTCTCTAATTGGCCTCCCTTTCACCTTCTTTCTGCTCCAGCCCCCAGGTCGCTTTGCTGGTCCCCACCCAACCTTCCATCCCTTACCCAGGCTCTCTCCTGCCCTGAAATGCTCTCCCCATCTCTGCCTCTTAGTGCCATGAGGGGCTGGATGGTCCAGGAGGCATCCAGGAGCCTCAGTATCACTGCTCCCAGCACAGAGTCCTGGGTACCACCCAGGTGAGATGGGGGTCCACTTCTCTCAGAATCTAGAGAATCGAATGGATTGGCCTGCTCAGCAAAGCCTGGTCCCCAGGCCCAAAGGTAAAAGCCCAGGAACTGCCCCCTGGGAACACAATTGGTTTTGCAACAAAGGCAGAAAAAGGCAGAGATCTGAGACCTGTAGGTGATTGGGATTCAATCAATGGGCTGTGTGGAAAAGCTCTGAGAGCGTATGCCCCGTCCCACCTGGTCACCTTGCCAGTCCTGGGATGCTTCCCCCATTGCCAGAAGTTCTGGTTCCTATGTAACGAGGCTCTCCTGGGCCTCCATGGACTTCTGGGAAAAGAAGGCCTCAGCTTGGAATTGCTGAGATGGATGTAGGCTGAGAGTGGCAAGTGCCTCAGCCTCCACCAAGGGAGGCCCTCATCCTTCTGGGAGGGACCTCGGAGCTCCAGAAGTCCTGGAATAGGCCAAAATGAAACGCTGCTTGATGTGACCAAGGCCCTGGGCCTCCTGCATACAGGGCCAGTGGCCAGTCAGTCAAGTGCATATTTATTAAGCATCTACTGTGTACCAGGCACTGTGCTGAGCTCTGGGGATACACAGAGAGGCAAAGGGGCCCCTTCTCATGAAGGGTTGGGTGAGAAACCAAAGCAAAACTAATCATAGATTTAGGACAGGAAGGGCTGGGCCTTCTAGAGCAGGTGTGCCCCCCCTGTACCCCCAGAAAGGGGTACCCACTCTCCCAGCACCCCTTCTACCAGAAGGCACAGGAGCCAGATTGTGCAGTGGTTAGAGAGTGGGACATGGCTTCAAGTCCTGCCGAAGGCATGCACTAGCTAAGTGACCATGAGCCCTTCCTGCTTCGGTCTCCTCATCTTTAGAATGGGAATAATCACAGCACCCACCTCCTCGGATTGTTGTAAGGATCACATAATATGGATGAAGTGTTCTGTGAACCTTATATGGTTATATGGATGTCAGTTATTATTATGCCTTTTTATTATCATCCCAGAGGCTCAGATATCAGGTATTTTTGACTAGGTAAGTAAGATCTAGCATTTACCCAATCCCTCCAAAACATGTACTCTTTACATAGAAAATGGGGGCTTATGAGCAAAATTGTGATATTCCCAAGGAAACAGGGGGGAATCAAAGAAAGGGGCAAATGTGGAGGTTTTATAAATCGCCTAATAACGCTAAATTGTGACTTCTGGTCCCTTCCCTCCTAAAGGGCCACTGTCCAGCTTTCTGCATCTGTCTTCACGTTGTCTCTCCCAGTAGAAAAGAAGCTTCTTGTGGGTCAGGATTAGCCCTAGGACTGCCAGTTCCTGGTGTGCCATAGGGGCTTAGTAAACGCTTAGTTAATTGTTGGATTTGTCTTGACCCCAAATCAAACGGAGCTTCCTGTGCCGTGGGGATGGGGCCCAAGTCCAGCTCACACACAGATTACATAATCTAACCCCTCATTTTACAGATAAGGAAACTGAGACTGGGGGCAACTTTCTCAGGGGCACACGGCATTAAATAGCAGAGCCAGAACTCATCAGAATCTTTAGCCTCTAAATGCAGGGCCCCGGGACCACGAGGCAATGCTGGAGCTCCTTGAGGGCTGTGAAGATTTCCAGCTCAGAACTGTTTCGTTCAGATGGGGGTCCATCTGGATTCCCTTCAGGCAAAGGATGTGACCCAAAAAAACTCAGCCCGCTTCAGATCAAAGACTTTTCCCCCAACTTAGTGTGCAGATGGTTAAGCACTGGCCGCCTGCCAGGAGCACAGCCCCACACTGTTTAGGATCCTGGACCAGAGCTCCTCAGGATATTCCCCGCTTATCTCCCGGGAGGATCACCCACTAATCCATCAGGTCTCTAAAGATGCGATTTTTACATCCCTGGAAGACCCGAGGCACATTACAAAGTGCCAGGGGTGTGCCAATGATGCCAGGGAGAATCCTGGTCTTCCACTAATGTCCCCCAACCAGATGGCAGCCCCCTTCCCCGAGCCCTGAGACCTAATTCAGTGTAAATTAAAGCCATCCTCTCTCCCCAACCTGCAGTTGGCTGAGTAGTATTAGGAGACAAAAAGACTTGGTTAGCCAAAAAGCATTTATTAAGCACCTACTGTTTTGCAGGCATTCTGCTGAGGTTTGGGAACACAGAGAAACACAAAAGACAGTTCCTGCTGCTCAGTCACAGCTGTGAACAACCTTTACTCTGCAGAGGAGGAAACTGAGGCACCGAGAGAGAGAGAGAGCAATTTGTATCAGACCACACCATTAAAAGGTAAGCAGGCTAGGAGCACAGGTTGGGCTGAGCCATGTCTGTCTATATGTCTCAGTCTGTCTCTGTCTGTCTGTCTCTGTGCATGTGTGTTTCCCTCTGTGTGTATCGCTCTTTGTCTCTTGTGCATCTGTCTATCTCTGTATGCATGTGTCTCTCTGCCTCTGTGCATCTTTCTGTCTGTCTCTGTCTCTTTTTGTGTATGTATCTGTCTGTCTCTGTATGTGTGTCTATGTCTCTGTGTGTCTCTGTCTCTTTTTGTGCATCTCTCTGTCTCTCTATGTGTGAATCTCTCTGTGTGTCTACCTCTGTCTCTGTTTCTGTCTCTTTTTCTCTTTCTGTATCTGTCTGTCTCTGCCTCTTTCTGTCTGTCTCTCTGTGTATCTCTCTGTCTGTCTCTCTCTCTCTGGGTTGGTCTCTCTGTCTCTGAATATGTATCTCTGTCTGTTTCTCTGTCTTTGTATATGTCTCTGTGTGTGTCTGTGTGTCTCTCTGTGTCTCTCTCTTTGTCTCTCTTCCGCTCTCCCTCCATTTCCCTCTCTCAAACCAGGGCCAGCCCACTTGGACTTGCATTGATTCTAAGATCCTGGTGATGTTTGAGGTGAAGCCATACCATGTAGTCTAGGCAAAGATCTGGGATAAAACAAGTCAGGTCAAAGCCCCTCCCTGTCCCCCCCAAAGTCCTCAAGCTGTTTTGGGGCTCATGGAGGTTCTCCTGGAACGGGGTTCCCAGATTAGCATCCTTCCACATGGAGTCTCGAGTCAAGAGTCGGAAGAAGTCCAGGCAGAGCAGAACAGAACCCCGCGACTCCAGGAGTGCCCGCTTCCCGTCCTGGCAGATGCTGTGGCGGGTACAAGAGAGGCAGGGTGGTGAAGTGGATAGGTTCTGGGGGGAGTCAGGAAAACTGAAGTATTCTTGCTAATTGTGTCAGCATGGGGAAGCCCCTGAAACTCTCTGAGACTCAATGGTCCCAAACAACAAGTGTAGAAAATGCTGCCCGTTGTTCCTAAGCCATGGAGTTGTGGAGATAAAAGCAGATGACACGGTTAGATGCTTTGTGAGACTTTAAGTGCAACAATCATAACAATAATAAAAAAAAACATTATTGTCATTGTGATTGTCATTGTCACTGTTATTACTACTCCAGGCCAGCCCACCAGCCTTACTCCTGGACATCACAATTGATCCACAAGCTTTTACAGAACATCGGCTGTGGCAGGCACTGGACTGGGCACAGAGGACATGAAGGCAATGACTGGAGCATGCCCTGCTCCCAGGGAGCTCACATCTAATGGGAGAACAAAAGGAGACCCCGGATCACACACAGCCAGGCTCTGTGGGGATCGGTGCCCTCCAGTGAGCCCCAGGGGCCCCAGAGTCTCCTTGGTTCTGTACTTCTTGCAAGGCCAGCCCCAGAATGCATTTCACAAAAGGCTGCCTCCAGCTGCTCCAAGTCTCCCAGCAGCTGCCCAGCTCTCTGGGGCCAGCCCCCAAGTCCTTGTCCCTCCCCCTCCTACATCCTGGAAGGAAGACTCAGCCCTCCCTGCCGAGCCTTGTCCCTGTGGCCTTCCCGTGGTCACAGCAGCCGGGTGCTTTCCCAGAAGCCCCCAGCCCTCCCGGAGACCCGGCTCTCCCTCTCAATGCCAGATGGGCCAGAACCAGGTTTGGGGGTTGTCTCATTCTCTAAGTCAGCTCGGGATGAGCTCGCACCCTCCGGGGGTTTCCCAGGACTGTCCCAGAGGGTCTTATTCATCCCGAGGGGGGCTCAGTGGCTCAGCCTGAGAGCCCCTTCCTTGACTAAGTGGTCTCGGTGCTATTTATTTTCACACTCACTGTCCCAGAGTGACTCTACCTGTGCTGAGAACGTCTGCTTTTTACAGGCTGTTAGTTCTCCTCCTCCCGGCCCTGTCCCACCACATGCATACACAGTCCCACCCTCCCAGAGACCCCTAAGTCAGAAGGTCACTGACTACCTGCCCAGGAGGACCCCCGGCCCCTCGGCAGCCAGGGGCCTTGAATAGCAGGAGCAGAGCATGGTCTGGAAGGCTCACTGACCCCATTGAACGACCCAGCCTTGGCTGCCTTACGTCCTACAGGAGGTCACGGAAGGGGATGGGAAACATGGAGAAGACCTTAGAATACATAAGAGTTCAGCTCCTGGCCATTTCACAGATGGAGAAACCAAGACTCGGTCACACAAAGCAGCTGGCCTGGGGCTTTAGAGCCAGTAACGGAGCCAAGTTGGCCCTCAAAGGCCCGAGTTCGGAACTCTCTCCTCTCCCTGCCCCGTGCTGGAAGAAATGATCGGGTCTGCAGAGAGGGAGCTGGGCAGGGCAGCAGCCTTGGCTGGAGCGCGTATATCACTTAAAAGCAGACCCGGACACCTGTTTCCACTTAAGATGGAAGAGCCTGAAAGGTATCAGGGAAAGTTCATGGTTGGACATGAAAGGCGCGGGGCACAGAGGTCGGGGGCTGGCCAGGTGGGCTGGAGACGTGGAAGACAAGCAGGGGGCCTTTGTGGAGACCAAAGGAGGAGGCACCAGGGCTTGGGGCTCACTGCTTCTTTTTTTCACTCTTGGCAAGTGCCACGTGATACCTTTTTTTTTCCTGTCTACATCTTGATCTATGGGCTCACTGAAAAGTCCCACGTCCCAAGCAAGGAGCGTCTGTGAGACCTTCCATGGGCCCTCAGTCTGGGTCCCCAGTTGGGACTAGGATTGAGGGAGTCCCACGGGGGAAGAGGAGGCGTCACAGCCCAGTGAGTGCAGAGCTATGAGGGAGTCAGATCTCCCGGTCTGACCTCGTTTTGTGCACAATGGAAGCTGCCTCCCAAACAGGGGAGGCGACTTACTGAAAACAGCGGGTGCTGGTCCGCCATTCGAACCCTGAGCCTCCAACTGAAGCCCCTGCTCGTTCCAGCCCGTCACTGTCTCTCGATAGAGGGGATCTGGCCCTATGAGGGACACACACACACACGCACTTAATACGTGCAAACTCCCAGCATTGTTATCAGCTTATCGGGGCTGGTCAAGGCCCAGGGGGTGAGTCTGTCACATTTGTCACCAGTCCCGGAGGGAGAGCTAAGAGGCTGTCGGGCAGAGGAAGGGCCAAGGGAAGTCTCAGCGAGCTAGAACGATGGCACAAAGATAATAGAACGAAATCAAATTGAGATGGAAGCAAAGCGTTCGACTTGGATTCAAAAAATCAGCTTCAGGACTTGGTAGTAGTTTGTATGGAAAAAGATCTGGGGCTTTCAGTGGACCGCAAGAATAAAAGGAAGCACGAGGGATCGAGCAGCCTCCCCCCTGGAGGGTCTCCCCCCAAATCTGGAACCAAGGAGAGGGGAAGGTTCTGTGCCAGTCCACACCCTGAAGTATTCTATTATGTCAGTACCTTTGTGAAGCATCTGTTATACGCTAAGCACGGGGATACAAAAACCATTTTTTGCCATGTTTTAAGGGTCTTGAAAAGTTGAAATGCATCCTGGGTATGGCGACAGCAAGATGAAAGGCAAGAAAAGCAGAAGAAGCTGAGGAATTAGCCTAGAAAAGAATGGGGGAGGGGGCACACATTGGTGTAAGGACTGTGGGAACCAGTATGGCCAGAGCATCCACGTGGCAGGCCCTCATAGCTGCAAGCCAGTGGCCAGGGCCACCCACAGGGGCCAAATCCCGCCTCTGAAACCTCGCTGGGCTAGGAGAGGGGGCCTTGCATCTCTGTGCTGGGGATCCCACAATCTCTGACAGACACTGCTCTGGGGAATCCTCATTCATTTGTTTAACTCTGTGTATTTGTTAGAAAGATTTCCTTTTCTTGTCCCTCCTCTTAAGGAGGGGTGGGGGGAGAAGGAAAGGAAAATAAATAAATCAAAAAAACCCCAACAACAACGACCACAAACAGGTCTGAAGATGTCCTTATCCCCTCCTCCCCATTATCTCCAGAGCACAATTTTAAAATGCTTTGTTTGACATTCAGTGCTCTTCCCCACTTGAGCTCCATTGCCAGTCTCCGTGACCCAGCATGGCGGCCTCCTTTTGCCCTGCATTGGCTGATTCTCACTCCCAGAATGGGCGGCTCCCTCACATCTGGATGGCTCCCTGTAAGATCCCATTCAAAGGATGCTTTTCCTGGTTCCTCCCACACTCACGTTCCCCCTCCAGAGGAGCTTCCTGCTCTTCCCAGACTCCCTATGTACCTCGTAGTTTACATCTTTCTCCCCATTTCTCCATGAGTTTCCTAAGAGCTAGGACTCTGTCCTCTGTCCCCAGTACTGTGCTTGGTAATAAATATTGACTGAAAGAGCTAACTCAAAGAGGAAGGAAATCTCCTGGGCTAACCTGGGAACTCATAAGGGAACCGAACTGCTCCCACTTTATTGTTGTGCCCAGAGTTCCAGACGGTTGGGATTGAGTTTGAGTAAACTTGGGGCAGCAAGGTGGTGCAGTGGAGGAAAAGCAGGGCTTGAGTGTCATGAAGACCTGAGTTCAAGTTCAGCTTCAGGTACTTACTAGCTAGCTGTATGATCATGGATAAGTCACTTAATCTTGTTTGCCTCATTTCCTACAAAATGAGCTGGAAAAGCAAGTAGGAAACCATTTCAATATCTTTGCCAAGAAAATCCGAAATGGGATCATGAAGAAATAGAACAACAACAAAAACGAAATGAGCAAACCCTGTCTCGATCAGGCAACCAGTATTACTTATCAAACACTAGATTGGAGCATCTTTTCCCAGGAGGACACTTTCTTTAAGCACTTCAGCACTGACTGGAAACCAAATATAGGAAGCCCCTATCCCCTACTGGGCACTCTGCTAAAAAGTGGGGATGCAGCCCTTCCAGAGCACTTGGTCCTTCCCAGTATACTTCATCTTTTTTTTTAAGAAGGTTTTCATTTTATTTTTCCTCAATTATATATAAAAACAATTTTAACATTTGTTTCTCATAATTTTTGAGTTCCAGATTCTTTCCTTCCCTCCCCCCTCCTTGAGAAGGCAAGCACTTTGATATAGATTATGCGTGTGCAGTCATGCAAACATATTTCCATATTAAACATATTGTAAAAGAAAACACAGACAAAAAAGAAGAGGAAAAAATAAAGACAGTTTAAAAAAAACTTGCTTCAGTCTTCATTCAAACTATCAGTTCTCTCTCTCTGGAAGCAGATAACATTTGTCATCATGAGTCTTGTAGTTGTCTTGGATCATGTTTTGATCAGAGTAGCAAAGTCTTTCACCCCTGATCATCTTTCCATTGTTGCTGTTAATGTGCACAAGGATCTCCTGGCTCTGCTCACTTTATTTTGCATGAATTCAGAAAAGTCTTCCCAGGTTTTTCTGCAACCATCCTGATATTTCACTCTAAAACCTGTATGGACATGCAATAGGTTCCTGCACTCAGTGCCAGCAAAGGGGCTCCTTGTAATCTTCTCCAGAACATTTGTTTGATCCCCCACTCCTGCCCCACCATCTGTGTGGTGAGATCTCCCAAAGCTGCTGCCCAGCTAGGAAAATGTCCCCCAAGCTCAGGTCTCCAATGTCTACATTATTTTCTCTGCTCCCACATCCACCCTATTGAGCCAAACCTTTCCTGTCAACCTCCTAAGTTGTCTTGGGCTGGAAATTTGGTTCACTCCACCTTGCTTCTGCTGCTCCAGAATTCTGTCAGGTGTTATTTAAAAGGGAATTTAGGGGAGTTCGAATGAGCTCATCTAACTCTACTGTCTTGGCTCCCACTCTGTCTTTAATACATTACATGCAATGTTGTTTGTCATGGGCTACCTGTATAATACATCTTTGCTCCCTACTGGTAGGCAGGCTTCCTGAGGGTAGGTACTATGCCCTTATTTGCATGATGTTTATTTCTTAGGCTCAGGCATAATGCTCTACAAATTAGTGAGTATTGGGAAATTTGGGAATGAATATTTTTAGAAGTGATCTCATCTGATCTCCATCACAACTTGTGTAATAAGCACAGCAGATAGCACTATCTCCATTTAGATTAGGAAGTTAAGATTCATGACTTGAAATTATATGCTAATTTCCCTAATGAATATTTATAGAAAATTTTAAACAAAATGCTAGTAAGGAGAGTACGATAATGTGTCACAAAGACCACACATTATGAGTAAGTGGGATTTATATCAGAAATGCAAGGCTGGTTCAAAATCAGGAGAATTGCAAATATAATTGATTGCAGCAATAATAAAAATATTATATCAAAAATTTTAATAGGTTTTGACAAAATACAATATCCATTCCTATTAAAAATATTAGAAAGTACAGAAATTGATGGAAATTTCTTAAAATGATAAGCAGTATCTACATAAAAACATCAGCAAACATATCTGTAATGAGAGTAAGCTAGAAGTTTTCCCAAATTAATTAATTTATTCATTGTCATACCAATTAGCATACTAAAGAATTATTTTTATAAAGCTAGAAAAGATAATAGCAAAATTAACCTGTAAGAACAAAAGGAAGAATATAAAGTGAATTAATGAAAAAAATGTGAAGGAAGGTGGCTTAACAAATGGGTAAATGATTTAGACATAAAAGTTGAAATAAAATTAGGGAAGCAGGGAAAAATTTAACTGTCAGATCTATGGATAATAGGGAATAGGATAAGTAGGAAAATGGGAAGCAAAATAGGTAATTTTGATTTTATGAAATGTTAATAAAGGTTTTGCATAAACAAAATCAATGCAGCCAAAATTATGAGAAAAACAGGAAACTAAAGGGGGAAATTACAGCAAGTTTCTTTGATAAAGACTTCATTTCTTAAATAAATAGGGAGCTGAGGCACATTTTTTAAAGCCTCAATTGATAACTGGTCAAAGGATATGAACAATCATTTGTTAAGAAATCAAAGCTATGGATAGCCACATGAAAAAATGCTCTAAATCATTATTGATTAGAGAAATTCAACTTAAAACAACTCTGAGGTACTATTTTATATTTATCATATTTGTTTACATGACAGAAAAGGAAAATGATGAATCTGGGAGGGATATTATATAATAGGGACACTAATGCACTGGTGGTGGAGTTGTGAACGGATCTAACCGTTCTGGAGAATACTTTGAAATTACATCCAAAGGGCTATAAAAGTGAATCAGCAATATCACTAGTAAGTCTATGTCACAAAGAGATCAAAGAGAAGGGGAAAAGATCTATATGTACAAAAATATTTATGGTAGTTCTTTTTTTGTGATGACTAAGAATTGGAAATTGAGGGGATGTTCATCTACTGGGGAATAGCTAAACAAATCATTGTATATGATTGTTTTGGAATAATATTGTGCTATAAGAAATTATGAGGGATATAGTTTTAGATAAACCTGGTAAAGTTTACATGTACTGATGCCAATGAAATGAGCAGAATCAGGAGAATACTGCCACTAACAGCAAAATTGCAAGGATGATCAAAGACTTAGCTACCCTGGTCAAGACAATATTCCAAAGCAGTTTCAAAGTGTTCATGAAAAACGTCATCTACTTCCTGAGAGAGAGAAATGATAAACTGTGAATGAAACTTGAAGCATACCTTTTCCCCTTTCTTTATGTTTCTTGCTTTTTATTATTATTATTTTGCAACAAGACTAATATGAAAATATCTTTTGCATAACTTTTCATATATAATTAATATATTTGCTTGCTGTTTCAATGAAGCAGCAAGAGGGAAGAGGAGAATTTGGGACTCAAAATTTAAAAAAAGTGTGTGTGTGTGGTTATAATTTGCCTAGTTTCATAATTGGGAGTACAACCTTGGTTTTCTGATGGATAACCCAAGACTCTGTCCATAGAACTATATTGTAGTAGGATTATACATCTTTCCTCCTCCTATTTTTAGCCATCCAGGCTGACCCATGCTCCAATATGCATCGGTAAGTGAGGTTCCTGGGGAAAAGTAATCAGTCCTCATAGGACCATAAAGCTCTGTTGTTTAAACAATGGCAAAAGTCACAGAAATTCAGACAATATTGGCTGAAAATCATTTTTAGCCACACACACACACACACACACACACACACACACACACACATATATATATATATGTATATGTATATGTATATCTGCATCTGTATCTATATCTATATCTATATATCTATATCTATATCTATCTATCTATATATATGTTACTTTGTATCTTGTGCATCTCTCTCCAAAGTCTCCTTCACAGAACCATAAACTCTCAATGGTCCAAATGGTTCCTAACTATGAGTTGCCCCCACAATGGCTCCAAAGGTAGCTAATTGGTTTTGTCTTAGATGGGTTCATACATATCAAAAGGATGCAACCTGGTCTTCCCCTTCCCCACTTGTTTTGGGAGGTCTTAGTGAAGAAGTAATAATGTGTTTGCATGTGACATTTTGTTTCAGCTCATGATGCTCAGGATTTCTCTCCTCTCTCGATCCTCAACGCAACTTTTATCCTTCTCTGATCTTTTTCATCACTGAGCAAGGGGGAGAAGATGCTTTCATATTTCCAGATTGAACTGGTTAATCCCAGCTCCTGCCATCATTCCAAATGAATTACATCTCCCCAAAATGGACCCCCACCAACAGCGCACATAGTTACACGGTACCTCCCAATGATGCAAGATGGAGACAGGCTGTGGTGGCCAAGAATGTGGTGGAAAGCATCGCTCAGCAGGAGTGACGCTACTGGAGGAAGATTGTGCGTGAGCCCATGGGGAAAGCAGTTAATTCCTTCAGGGTGGAAATGCTAGATGGGGCCCCTTCAAAGTGGGAGACTGAGCTATGGCTGCCAGATGCAGGGAAAATAGTGGCTGGGCTATAGAAAAAAAAGAGAGGGGGGAGGTTTGAGGGTAGAAGAAAAAAAAAGATGGCACCCCGCTGTGGCCTTGGATGTGCTCATACACTGGGAGACTGCTAAGGGCTATTTCATCTGGACTACTAGAAGGAATATAATGCAGCTTCCTCATTTTGCAAGGGGAAAACGCTTCAACCCTGAGGAAAAAGTCTGCTGATTGCCAGGTCTCTTTTTGCCCAATTTGAATCTATTGTTTTGTGAGCTTCTAACTAAAGGCAGAGATTGTCTCATTTAGCACACATTTTGACAACTTCAGAACTCACTTGGACACCATGTGAGATTGGCTTACTATGAAAAAAAGAAGCAGGTCTTCATTTTCCATGAATTACCTTTGGGATTTGGGATTCTTTTTATGATTTGGGAAAAGGAGAAATAGATTTCTCTTTGTAATTGTATTGTCTTTGGGGATATGTGGGTGTGTAATGTATTATATGTAAATATAGTAATGTGCAAATATATATTTATACTATAAATTTTATATTAATTTCATATTAAATATATTTATATTAATTATATATTATTTGAATTTCCTCAAAATGTATCAGTTGTAAAATCACCACGACCATCACTAAATCACCATAGGTGATATGATAGGAAGAGAGCGCAATGTCAAGTCACATGATTTCATTTTCAAACAGAACTCTGTCATTTCTAAGCTGTGTGACTTTTAGAAAGTCATTTCACCTTCTAAGACCTGGAGTCTTTGCTCTAAAGTTTGATGGACAGGCTGTGTTTTGACATTACAAAGAGTTACAGATTACTTCCACTTCAAAAGAGGTTCTTTATAACAGTAAAATAAGCAAAATCCTATTCAATGACCTCATCTGAATGTGCATGCAATAGTCACATCTGCGGCATCCCACATGTCACTATTTTTTAAAATTTACAGAAATCTATTTCTTCCCTCCCACTCCCCATCTCTTTGGAAAAGGAGAAAAGAAAAACAAATTCTTTGTAACAAATGTCGATATTCGAGCAAAACACATTTCCTTATTGATTTTATACAAAAATCTCCATGTCTCTTTCCTGATCCCCAGATCTACCTGTGCTCTGGCATGGCCGGAGTGTTTCCTCATTGGGTCCTCTGGATGTAGGGATGATCATTGGGTTAATCATAGTTCTTAAGATTTTCAAAATTGTTTCTTTTTGCAGCGTTGCTATTGCATAAATTAGACTTCTCATTTCATTATCAGTTAATAAAAGTCCTCACATTTGTTCACTTTTTACCAAATTGATACTATAGTTTGAATTATTCTTCTGGTTCTGCTCATTTCACTGTCATGTGAGGAGGTAGGAGTCCTTCCAGTTCTACATCTCAGATCTTGTATAGTCATTAAACCTCTCTGGACCTCAGTTTCCCTTCCTGAAAATAAGGAGGCAGGACTCAGTGATCTCTGGAGTGCCTTCCAGCTTTAGTTCTCAACATCAAAAAAGGTAATCGGTGGAAAGCCCTTTCCAAACCATAAAATGCCGAGTAATTATTAGTATTTCTGTGATTACCTGTTCTTACCATCATCATCACCAGAGAAAGGCAGTTTGAAGGACCCATCACCTGGGATCACACCTGACCTTTGGCACGTGTTGGCTGGGTGGTCTTGAGGACACTGCTCAGTCTTTTAGCATCCAAGCAGCTCTTTTGTACTAGAAGTTGCAATGGCAGTCAGCATTGGTTGGAGGAAGTTTCTCACTGGGGAACCCTTTGCACTGATGATCTCAGGAGTCCAAACCTAATGTCATCCCTCTTGTGCTCCCACTTAGCAGCGCTCTCTCCAAGGTTCCTTGTTTGACATTTCCTGAATACGTCCCACCTTCTAGTTTATTTGATCATCTCTTTGGGGATAGTTTCTCTCTCCAACCAGATTCTAAACCCTTTGAGGACAAGCCATGTCTTATTGATCCTGGCAATCTTCAGTACTTGGAATAAAGCCAAGGACACAACAGGAACTTTGCGCCCTAAATGGCTGCTTTCATTCATGCTTCTCTTTTACATTCATGGATTTAAGGATGAAAGGAACCTCAACCATCATCTAGTATAACTTCCTAATTTTGCAAATAAAGAAACTGAGGGTCAACAAGAAAAAATTACTACCTTTAGGTCAAAATATAGTAAAAAAATGATTCCACCTAAAATTGCAAATCTACTAAGCATAACTTGCAATTCCTTTTAAATATGCAACAAAGTTATTGTGTGCATTTCTTTTTTTTCATAATTCCATGTGCTACCTCCATTTTTTTTTAATTTTTACCTCCAGGAATAGTCACTTGGTACTCATTCAAGACTGATGATTGATACCAGAGATATGAACCATTGACAATCTTCATCACTTTTCAGGTATCACACCTGCCTAGATCTTCCCCCAGTAAACCACCTGCCTCCAGTTAATTCCCCTTTCAGTGGAAGAAAAACTCATCTGAATATGAAAGACTTTGGTCTTTCAAAACACATGTAAAGAAAGCTCTAATACCTTTGCTATATTGATACTCACGTGATCTCTGGCAGGCCCCTTAAGCAACATGAGTCTCAGTTTCCTAAACTGTCCAAAGAGAGGGTAAGGCTGGGCATCCTCTGAACTTCCTCACTGCTATAATCCCAAACCCAGAACTTGTCTTAGGAGGAACATGGCACCAATCCATGCTTAGTGACTCACTGCCCCAATGAGATTCTGGTATCTTGAATCTTTTCCCTGCACAAGGAAAAGAGGATGATTGTCAGAATGGTAAGTTCACACAAATGGTAGCTATGTCACAGGACAGCCATGTCAGAGATGCTGCACCTCTGGGGCTTCTGTGACATGGGGACTCCCAAGCAGATGACCTTGCTCTTCCTCCTCTCTCCAGACTCACATCTTAGCATCCAGGTCTGTTGGATTTTCAGCTCCTTTTACTCTCTCCTCTTAGACCATATTGCATAATCCTTTCATCATTTCCTTGCTCTGTCTGGATTTTTTCTATGTGTCCCCATTTTGGCAGTTATAACTTAGAAATTGCACAATGTTTGCTTCAGAACCAAACTCTGAAAGCGGCCATGTCCAATCTCTAGAATCACTTGGCGTTCACACATGGTGTCTTTGAGAATGTCTCCTAAGAACCTGCAGCTGCACCCATCATCATTTAGCCCCACCTGTGACTTCCCAGGTCAGGGAACTCCCAGGGACCAACTCCTCCCAGGACCAGCTCTGCAAATTAGAGTTACCTGGACCAACAAGAGACCAAGAAGAGGTCATTCAGGATCCTACAGAAAGGATGTGTCCAAAATGAAACTGACACTGAATGTGTAATACTGCCAGCCATTCTCCATCTAATCCAGATGTAAAGATTGATGGTTCTGTTCCCCAGTGCCTGAGCCTGTGCTGGAGCCAAAACCATTGGTTTATGTAATTCTCTGCCTTTGCAATCAATGCCCACTCCCCCGTTTTTGCCATTTGGAATCTAAGCTGAGCACAGTGGTCTCTGTTTCCATGAACATTTTTTTGAGTCCAAGATCATCTTTTTTCAGTATTCTGGGAGCTTATCATACAGCTTGTTTGTCCTTCTCAGATACATTTAAATTTTGGCTTGAATTACATTCACTTGGGCACCTACCTTAGGTTCCCTGGCTAGATGGGAAGGTCCTGGAGGGCAAGGTCATTGTCTTGTTTTCCCTTAGATACCTGTATGGTGTATCCTGTTTATATATAGCTTCAATATATATATATATATATATATATATATATGATATATGTATATAATATATCAATATATATATATATTTCAACATAGTATATGTTGAACATATTATATATGTATATATTGAACAATATACATATATATGTAATAGTATAAGTTTAATAATTATCAATTGCATTGAATTTAGTTAGAGCACTGAACTAGAAATCAAGAATAGACTTGGGGTGTCATTTTGTGTCTGTGGAGTTTAGATTTTTCATCTCTTCATCTTTGTGTGTGTGTGTGTGTGTGTGTGTGTTTCCCATTTCATGAGATCATTACAAAGTTCTTTCTTTAATGGAAATAAAACTTGCATCTGTAACTTCTAACTTCTTCCTTGTGTCCTATGGAGCAACATAGAGTAAGTTTATTCTCTCCTGAAGAACCATATTGTAAGTTGGAAAAACAACAATAGCAACAGTAGTAGTAGTAATGACACTGACAGATAAAATTTAAAAGCCTCTTTTTAAGGCTTACAAAGCCCTTTGCAAATGCCTCATTTGATGTATCTGACAATCCAGGGATGTAATTGTTACTCTCATCACCATCTTAGAAATGAAGAAACTGAGTCTGAGAAGTTCATTCACTTGTGCAGGGTGATGTAATAGTGGAGTGTCTGATCTAAAATTTGAATACAGATCTTCCTCATTTTGAGTCCACAGTACTCTTTATTGCAGCATCTTGACTGATTAGCGACCTAGCCCATACCTGGACAAGACTCTTTCCTTTACAACTCCCTAACAAACTGTCACCCAAGCTTCAGAAGATGCTCTCTAATCAAACAATTAATCCTTTAATCAATCAAGTATTTATAAGTGCCTACTATGAGCCAGGCACTGTGCAGGCTGCTAGGGCACCAAGACAAAGATTATAAAGTCCTTGCCTTCAAGGAGCCAACACAGAGGCACAGAAGAATCAGGAAGCACAAGCCAGGTGGTGCGGGGGGATTCTGCTCATGGCACCTTGGGTGGGAGAAACAAGACCTTCCAGGCTCCCACTCAGGCCCTGCCTCCAATATCTCAGACACAAGTGGAGCTTGTGTCTTTCTGATTCTTCCCTCTCCATTCCCCTTCCTCTTGGTCTCTTTTGGTTCTTCCCTCTCCTTAACTAAGTATCCATGCATAATCAGACTGGAAATGGTGTCTACCTCCCCATCCATCGCCCCAGGCCATGTATCCCACGTGTTGATGATTCCTAGCTGAGGAGCTTCACTAGGCCACACTGTGAGTCCATTCAGTTTCTAACATTCTCAGTTCAGTTCTGTCCATCTTTCCTCCTATTTTTCTACCATCATACAACTTTTCTAATTATTGTCTTAGAAAATAATTTCACATCTAGAAGCGCTTATGCCCATTCTTATCCATTTACTTTTTTTTGGTTGTTTTTTGCTGAGGCAGTTGAGGTTAAGTGATTTGCCCAGGTTCACACAGCTAGGGAATGTTAAGTGTCTGAGACCAGAATTTGAACTCAGGTCCTCCTGACTTCAGGGCTGGTGCTCTATCCACTGAGCCACCTAGCTGCCCCTATCCATTTACTTTTGACATAAAACTTTTCTCAAGAATTTATCTAATCTTTCTCTGATTTTTTTCCTGTAGATACGATTTTTCTTGCACAACAATGATAAGTGTGGAAATATGTATACATATATTTGATTTATTAAGTATTTTAACATAATTAACATGTAGTAGATATCCTGCCATCTAGGGGAGGGGTGGGGAGTTGGGGGGAAAATTTGTAACACAAAGCTTTGTAAGGGTCAATGTTGAAGAATTACCCACACATATGTTCTGCAAATAAAAAGTTTTAATAAAAAAAAGAATTTATCTAATTCTGCTAATGAACCTTTCTAGAATTTGGTGGATCTGGCATTAAGTTGGTTTGAAAAGTGTTAACACTTTTCCCAAGGCTGGAAAGATCCATTGGTGCCTTTAAAAGCAGAACAGAAAACCTATTTTATCTCAGAGACAATCTGGAGCCATGAAGGCCGATTGGACTATGGATAAGTACATATATGTACTTATGGAAAGTCACTTGGGCAGGTGTGTGGAGGATGGATTGCTGAGGAAATAGACTTGAGGCAATGAGACCAGTTAGGAAGCTCTTGCAATATCCCAGGTGAGAGATGATGAGCCTCAACTTGGGTGTTGACTCTGTGGGCAGAAAGGATGAGAGGGAGAGATATTGTAAAGGTCGAAAAGGCAAGATCTGGGGCAGCCGGGCTCTGTGGACTGGGGGAGACTTTAGAGTCCTGCTAAAGGAATTTTTCACTAAAATTCCCTTTGGTGAAGGAAAACCCCTTTATAAAGTTCATTTTCTCTTAACTCCTAGTCAGGTGCTTTAACTTAAATGAATTCTGTCCAACAAACATTGCTTGAGCACGTCCAATCCCAGGACTTTCCAGCTGGAAAAGGTCTTTAAAGAGCATCTGGTCCTCCTCTGAGGGAAGAGAATTCCCCACCCCAGGTGGTCTTCTAGTAGAGGCTGCAGGACACTTGGGCTGGCTATGATGCAGAGGGGATTCTCTCTTTTTTCCCAGAATGACTTGGACTCGGTGTTCTCTGAGATCCTTCCAGCTCTAGGGCTTCAATCTTCTTCCTCAGTGCCTTTTCTGAACCTTTTCCTCCTATTAAATAATGTTGTTGAACTAGAACTAGATGGCCACTAAGGTTCCTTGTAGCTTTTCTTCTCTTCCTCTGGCCCTCATTCACACATGTCAGCTCCAGGTCACCCCCTGCCAAATTACTTCCTGCACCCACAGGTGAGCTTCTAGAACAGGAAAGACTTGGGCCCTGCAGTTTGGGTCAGTTGCCTTCTCGTTGGGTGTCAAGTGCCCTCAGATCTGGGCCAACCCAAGCTGAGAAGCAGCAATAATGGAGGTCACTTGAGGCGGCTGCTCACAGATGAGGGGGGAGTGGAGCAATAGCAGACTGAGAAGACCATCCCTGCTTGTACCCAAAGGACTTGGTAAATGAGACTCTTCACACACACCCCCACACCTAAATTAATCCGCTGTGTGTGTTTGCATGTGTGACTCGAACAATACAAATATCTCACACCTTGGACTGGTTATCCTGATGGTATATACTCTTTCTAGCCTCAGGGAAAGTCTGCCCCAACAAAGTGTCATGTTTATTGCTCCAAATCTCCCAGGAATCCCCAGGACTTAGGGTCGGGCAGGTCACTGGAAATGAAACATTCCTTACAAAATTGTTTTCTGTCGGGATTTCCTCCAGTCTTGGGGCCTTTTTCATATGAATGGGCTCTTTTTACAGGTCCAGATCAGTGCTAAAGGAAAGGCCAATTGTTAGGAAGAATGGAGTGGGGTGTGCACAGGGAGGTAAACAAAGACTTTTGGAGAGGATTCTGGGAAGGATGCGCCATGCAAAGTATATATTAAGTGCTTACTGCTTGTTGATGGATTGGGGTCTCTTGCTGTGGACCCTGGGCTCTGCCAATGAAGCAGCAACTCTGACAGGTCCTACTAAGGCAGAATGGCTTTGAGGGGAGATCATCAATCCACATCCTGCTTTAATCAGACCTGCTGGCAATGTCCAGAAAGGCTGAAAGGCAAGGTGGAAATTTAACCCTTAAACCTCACAGTTCTGGAAACCACCTGCCAAAGGATGAAGGAGAGAAAAACTGCCTTGAGGAAGAAGTAGCACCCTCTGAAGGTAATCAACCAGCATCCATTGCTGGAATCTGTTTCAAAAAAAAATAAAATGAGCGATACAGAAATCAATCAGTCAATCAACAAGAATCTGTAGGAAGTCACATCTCCTTTGGTCCAAGCATGGTAAACCAAAGTTCCCAGCTTCTCTACTTTGTCTAAAATTACATATAAGTTTGAACTTTTCTATTTAGCCAATCATAATTTTAATTTGTAGCTCGGTAAGCCACACAAGTGTCTAATTGACACATATCCAAGCAGTCAATAATACTGTGTTTCTATATTGAAAAATAGCTTTGACCATGGAGTTTTATGGGAGGGGATGGAGCTGTTTTTTTCATGTTTCCCTGGGCTATGTGACATTAAAACTATAGAGTCTTGCAACAAAAAGACCTTAGAGGATACCAGATCACACTCTCTCATTTTATAGATCAGGAAACTGAGGCTGGAAAAAAGAAATAACCAGCAAATAAATGCCAGTCCCCTGATTCCCATTTCAACTTGCTTTATTTTCAGGGCTCTTAAATTACCACTGAGTCAAGGGCATATTTTCAGGGCTCTGATGTACTGACTGAGTCAAGAGCATCTTTTTCCACAGAGAAGAAAAGGGGATTGCCTCTATACCAATGATGAAAACTAAGGCCTTGAGTTTCATGTCTGTGATTTATTTCCAAACTGTTCTTGTAGTGACAAGCTTAATAAAATGAAGTTGTTCTCAAATAAAGAGTCATATTCACGTGCATTGGGCTTCTATTCCATGAGGATAATTGTGCTTTCTCAAAGCTTCAATGATCTTCGGCTAGGATTGAAGTCTTCTAGGGGAAGCCATCATCATTGTTGGCCACATGAACTAATCTCCATGTTCATAGTATCTCTAAAAAATGTATCTCAGAGCAGCTAGGTGGCGCAGTGATTAGAGCACCAGCCCTGAAGTCAGGAGGACCTGAGCTCAAATCTGGTCTCAGACACTTCCTAGGTGTGTGACCCTGGGCAAGTCACTTAACCCCAATTCCCTCAGCAAAAAGAAAAAAAAAAGAAAATGTAAGCTCCATGAGGGCAAGAACTGTGTAATGTTTGTCTTCATGTTTCCTAAGTTGGCATAATACACAATAATTATCTCTTGCTAATTTATTAGCTCAGTGCATCCTCTGCCAATTGAAGAACTCCACCAGAAACAGGTTATGGTGGGACCAATCCATCAGTTAGTCAAAAAGCATTGCTTAATGAGACTCTGAAAGTGGATAGATAGCTTCTTTATGCCCCAAGCCTCTGTATGAATGACATGCTCACGGGGGAAATGCTTGATAAGTGTGTGTTGGGTTGAATTAACTATCTCTTTATGAAGAAAAGCCTTTTAGCAGCTAGAAACCTATAAAAGTAGAAGTGATTGCCACAGAAAGCTGTGAGTTCTGCATCAGCAAATACTTAAAGTCAAGCCTGGATGACCACCAGTCACAGGTCTTCAAGAAGGAATACTTGTTCAAGTGGAAGGTGGATCCATATCAGTGAGATCCCATGCAGCTCTGAGATTCTGGGAGTTGATTGTCGTGTAAACTAGAATTAATGTGTTTCTTTGACAAACCATTTGCTAGAAGATCCTGCAAACTAACGAACTTTCAAAAACCAAGATTTCAAGTCCATTATTTTATCTTAAGCAGTTGTTATTCCTGTCACCATTGTTGGATTTATCATTATCACCTTGACATAGGCAGTGGCCCAGGCAGGAAGTTCACACAGGGGAGTAGCTTCATTATCAATGTGGACATCCCTAGAAAGTAGACTGCCAAGGTAAGTGAACTTATCCTCAGCATTCCAAACTTCTCCATTTGCTGTAACTGATGGTTCCACAATAGGGCTGGTCTGGTGCTGGCTGATGGAGGACCTGTGTTTTTTAGGTGCTAATTTTTAGGCTAAAATTATCACAAGGGGCAGAGAATTAATCCACACTTTGTTGCATCTCTGCTTCGGAGGTGACATTTGCACACAAAAAATCCTGCACCAATAGTCCCTTCACTTTAGTTTTGACTCAGCCTTTTCAAGTTGCAGGATTTCCTATCAGCGTGCTAGCTGACTTTGATGCTGTTTGTCCACCATGAAGGTGTTTGACAAAATAGCTAAAAGAAGCCTGGGAGCGAGCACACAGCCTGATAAAGCTCAAAAGCATGGTTCATTGTCCAGAATCTGGGCAAGCGGGCCACCATGGTCTGCTCAGCCAATGTTCAACACGCTAACTTGTCTTTGACATAATGATGTCATTTTGGTCTTTCTGAGAAAGAAGAACAAGAAAAGCAGGTTTTCATTCACAAAGACTGATATTTAAGACACCGACTCGAGTTTTGGGGAAAATTTCAGCAATAATGAGAGCTAATTTTTTGTACAGTGCTTGAAGATTGTCAAAACATTTTACGACATAATCTTGTTGAAATCTGACCATGATTCTTTGAGGTATATATTATCAGGATCAGCAGCATCACTTCGATAATGAAGGAAACTGAGGTTCAGAGAGCTCAAATGAATAATCTACCATTATAATCCAAGAGGAGTAGAGGGTAAGAGATGGTTTCAAACCAGAAGTCTCCCTACTTGAAGACTAAGGATTTTCCGGTTACAAAAGAGCAAAGTAAAAACTCAATCCTGTGGAATAGAAACAAACCAGAGACCATGTAACACGTTGGAAGAAACACTGGATTTACTCAGTCAGGGGTTCTGAGTTCAAGATTCTAATGTTGATTGTACAATCTTCCTCTGCTCTGGTTCCTAGTTTCCTCATCTGTCCAAGAGGAATTTAGAGAAGATAGCCTCAACAAACTTTTCCAATTGATGATCCCTATCCTGTGACCCAAGGCAGTGATACTCATTGATGACTTCTGTCACTCTGAGGTATATTGCTGAGTTAAGCATGGAGAGAGTTCTAAGAACTGCCTCTCTGAGAGGCAGTCATCGAGAGCTGAGTCTGAAGAAGAGTTTTGGGACAAGCTGTTATTGCTGTTGAGTTTTGAACATGAAAAGTGGCCATATACTTCAGGAGATATGAACTCCAGAGCTTGTGTATGATTTTGGTATAAATACAGCTTATGTGTTTTTAGGCAGGAGATGAACATTTGATGAATAATCACAAGCTAAGGTAGGATTTTTCAGGGGAGCTGCAGAGTCTGAGCCTAACAAGCCAAGAGAGGAGCTATTGAGATGAAAAGACAGATTTCAGAACCACATCAGCTGAGTTTGAAGTTGGAAATGAGGTCTACTAGAGTTTCTGTGGACAACTAAGTCCAGTTCATCAGAGAAACATTTGAAGCAGAATTCACTTAGAAGATTAATTAGTTCAACTGAAAAGTCATGCTTAGGGAAGTGTTAGGAAAGTACAGTGGGATCAACTCAATTTAAAAGCATCTATTTAACACAGCACTATATTCATCAAGGAATTTTGTGAGTATTTCCTAGGACAGAAAAAGAATATTATAGCTTCAAGTTGCAAAGTTGTGAGTTATACTAAAGATGTGGCTTTTTGTCACTTATGTTGGCAGGTTTGTATAAATATGTGCCCACTTTTCTCCAAAGGCAGAGATAATGTATTGGTATAAAAGTATGACTCAAGTTTACACATGGATGAATTTATTATTCATCAATTTGCTTTAATATATAATATAAATGGATTATTTATATATTAATCATTAATGATATATATATATATTAATAATGTTAATATATAATATAATAATATATAAGTATCTGTGATTTTGTTATTTCTTTTGACTTGTTAAATAAATAGACTTATTTCAGAATTAAAAGTGTCACCACTGTCAATGGTTGTTTACATACATGGAAACACATCAATGGGGGCTCAACAACTAAAATGTATATCTTTTCACAACAGATCAGCCCCTTGGATCCTCAGAGAGTTTAAGTGTATCTGTGTGGTATCGTCCCTTCCATTGGAAAATAGGCCCGTGGATGTGAAAGTAAGTTGCAATGAGCAAACTAGCCCAGGCAATGAGATGTCCATATGCCCATGTGAGAGGAATGAGGTACTATATAGGTGAAACCCCATCTCTCTCTCTCT
>JAJPUD010000358.1:283303-424820 GCA_023553655.1 Myrmecobius fasciatus
CACACACACACACACACACACACACACACACACCTGCTATACTGGAATTAGGTTGATGACAAGAGCTCAGATACTGGAACTGTATTAAGAGGCCAGAGCTGGACCAGAAGCAAAGCTAAAGCTTCACATTTTCCCTCCGAGGGGCTGGCTTAGTCCCAGAACCTGAGGCATAGCTGATCCGGCAGGTGGGAATCAATCACCCCTGGCTAAGGAGAACTGTATAGATGCAAAGGCCATGGGAGCTATTATAGATACAAGTCAGGAAAGGAGAATTGGTTTAAAAGAGCTTAAAATGACAAGGAGATCTAGAATTCACATTAATTCTATTCAAAGTAACATCAGTATAAACTCATCATCAAATTCATTAATTAAGCACTGATTATGACACAGGAACTACCAAGAGTTAAGGAAGAATACTGTAAGAAAATAAAAATTTTACTAATTTATTTGGCTGCAAATCAACTCATTCTCCACAAATAACCACTTTTAAAAAGTGGTTTTTAGAAGGATTTTTAAAAGTCATAGCTAAAAAAAGAGTGGGAAGAGAGGTTCAGAGGAAAATAGAGTTCAGGGATTAAGGGTGGGGAGGGAATAGATTAATATACATTCTAGGTGACAGGGAATTTGTATTTTGTGGCATGGGTAAACAGATGGCCATAAATTAGGAGGTGCAGGGACAGCAGACTAAAGACTGACATAGGACAATCACCTACTCTGGTCAGTTAGGATGAAAGCCCCAGACAACCAAATCTAGCTGTAGCTCTGGTTCATAGTAAAAATCTCTTACAATATGGTTAACTTATGAGTGTTAGTTCTCGACACCACGCATTCGTTCATTCATTCATTTATTCATTCATTCAGTTCTAAAGAGAACATTACAAAAGTCATAAAAAAACAACGAGCTTTCCATGTGTTGGACCACGCTACACATAACTTTTGATCGACTGAGGACGCTTGAACAATTCATTCTGCACTCCTGTTTCATTTAGACAGCAGACATGAGCAGCTATAAAGCGAGCTTTTAGGCTTAATAGCTAACATTTTCCCTGGAAAGAGAATAACCCAAAGGGATGATGAAGTAAGAAAGGAGAGGCAGAAATCCGAACAAATACCCAGAGCAAGGGGAATGGGGGTGTCATTCAACATAGACTTCAGGAGTGATTCAAACACTCTGGGCCCAGGTTCAATAGCTGTTGACACCTAATGTATGCTAATCTGGTTTCTATTTAAGGTAAAATTTTTGTTCGTGTTCAGGGCTGTTATTGATGACTCATTTATCACAGGTGAACATGTTCATGTTGAGTTAAAAGTCTGCAAATTCCAACACCTTCTTCATTGCCTGGAGCATATCTGGCTCCTGGTGGAATGTCCATCATCCTCTCTGTTGTGTGCATTGCTATTGGCCGATTTAATGGACCCTCCAGAGTTGGGAGAGCCAATGAGACATCTGGGATGATGATGGGGTCCTATGCATTAATCCTACCAATATGGGTTCGATTAGCCAAGAGAGATTCTGCTCAATTCACATCTCCTGGAAGTAAGAAAATCTCAGGAAAACCACCAAAGAATAAAATGCAGAGACTTCCCTCTAATGCAATCAATTTATAGCATCTTTCTCTTTCAATGAGTATTTATTATATCACCAGTCTCAAAAGAGAATTGTATTTGGAGTTAGGAAGATCCATGTTTGAATTTTCCCTCAGATACTTAGCAAGTGTGAGATCAAAGGCAAGGAAAGAGCCCCAACAATTAGGGAAATCAGTGAAGACTTCCTCTAAGAGGTGAATCAAATAGTAAATAAACAAATGAGTGAATGAATGAATTGATAAAATAAAGCCCCAATGGCTTTATTTCCTGTTTGTCTTTATTTCCAAAGCACCTAATACAGGTATGTAATAGGTACTCAGTAAATGTTGGTTGAAGTAAATACTTGTCTGGCAGTGGTCTGGTGGTGTGAGGTTATCCTGGGATAATAAATAGGGTTGCCAGGGGTTGGCACTCCCCATCCGTTTTCACCTCTGTGAAGTTTGGTTAATTTCTTCCTACCTACTCCCTTGGCTTCTTTCCCCAAGCATGATTGTTTTTTTTTTTTTTTTCCCAATTTGGCCATTGGAAAACAGAGACAAGGAAATGTTAAAGATTGCGTTTCCCATTCCAATTCTGTTGTTGTTACTGTTGGTTGTTGTTCAGCTGTACCTGACTCTGTGACTCTGAGGACCATCGAACACCAAGCCCTCATCCTAAGGGGCTCATCTTCTCACTTTAATACTCTCCATGGGGTTTTCTTGGTGAAGATTCTGGAGCAGTTAGCCATTTCCTTCTCAAAGGAGCACCCATTGTCAGAACTCTCTACTATGACCTGTCCATCTTGGATAACCCTGAACAGTACAGCTCATAGTTTCATTGAACTACATATGCTCCTACCATGACAAGGAAATGATCTAGGAGGGGTTTACAATTCCAGATAATCACAACAGAGATGGGGGGAGAGGGAATAAGCATTTACTCAGTACCTACTGTATACCAGTCACTGTGCTAAATGCTTTACAAATATTACCTTATTTGATCCTCACAACAACAACGTTGTTGTTGTTGTTGTTATTATTATCCAATTAAGAAAACTTAGGGAGCAGCTAGATGGCACAGTGGATAGAGCATTCACTGGACCTGGACTCAGAAGGACCTGAGTTCAAATCCAGCCTCAAACACATAACACTTCTTATCTGTGTGACCATGAGCAAGCCACTCAATCCCTTTTTCACAAATACAAACAAAAAATTAAGGAAACTTAGACAGATAAAGTTAAGTGACTTGCCCAGGTCACACAGCTAGTGTGTGTCTGCAATAGGATCCACTCATATGGCTTCCTAACTTCAGGCTAGCACTCTCTGTACTCTCACTTCTTCTAAAATTCCAGACTAATTTACCTAGAAAGGGCCAAGTCCAAGTTTTTCTCATTGTTCTGGAAAGATATATATATTTTAAAAATCAATAATTTTTTTCTTTCTACAACTTAAACCTCCCAGTTAGAGACTTTTTCTAGTTATATATGTACCATAGTTATTAGATCTATTTCCCTCTCTTGCTTCTGCTTGCAGTATTTACTTCTGCTTCATTTGAGTAACAAAACACCTGGCTTAGTAATATAAAGGTCAACCACAGTTGTCACTCTCAAGAGACAAAAGGAAATAAAGAAGTAGCAAACTCTCAAGAAAGAGACCTCTGCAAGGAACTAGCATAGGTCTTGAAGAAAGAGAAAGAGAAGCAGAAGGGCAAAGGGCAGTGAGGAGTCACCAATCTTTAGTCTAGCCTTCTGGATGAGCTCAATGAAACAGGATTACCATCTCCATCACCATCATTGTCACCATCACCACAGCCATCCCCACCACCATCTCCAAGGCCTCCTTCTTGACCTGTAGCCCAGCCCAGGTGGCCTCATCACTGGAGTTCTGCTCCCACTTCCATGTGCTGATGCTCAGGATCTTCTCTTGTTCTCCACTCAGCTTGTCAGGGTTGCTTAATTCAGTTTCTTGTGTGATGGGATGCTATTCCATGGTGCTTCTTGGGCTCTTCTCTTCAAAGCAGGGCTGTAATGCATCTGATGCTCAAATTTTAAGAGAATAATTCCTCCCTCAGATGTTTGGATATGTGAATTGCCCATCACTATTTCATCTTGCTTCTGTTCCTATTTAGTGATTTACATCAGGAACTTCTCATGTACTTTCTCTATCTGATCAGCTAACTTTTTTTTCTTTTTTTAAAATTTTATTAATACTTTTTATTTGCAAAACATATGTATGGGTAATTCTTCAACATTAACCCTTACAAAGCTTTCTGTTACAAATTTTTCCCCCCTACTCCCCACCCCTCCCCTAGATGGCAGGATATCCACTACATGTTAATTATGTTAAAATACTTGACAAATCGAATATATGTATACATATTTCCACACATCATTTTTGTGCAGGAGAAATCGTATCTACAAGAAAGAATAATCAGATAAAGGAAATACAATGCAAGCAAACATCAATAGAGAGCATGAAAATGATATGTTGTGGTCCACATTTCACATCCCTCTCTCTGGGTGTATATGGCTCTCTTCACTGAACAATTGGAACTGGTTTGAAGCATTTCATTGTTGAAGAGAGCCACGTCCATCAAAATTGCTGATCAGCTAACTTATTGTAACTTTGCACAATGGCATCCTTTCATTTACTGCATGTGATAAATATGGGGGAAAACATAGATATGACGCATAGTCTGCTTTCAAGGGCCTTACAATCCAATAAAAGAGAAAAGATCACTGTATAAATAACCATGGTACATGTACAAATGTAATATACTCAAGGAAGAATGAATCCATCTAGACCAAGAGTTGTCAACATTTTGTTGAGGAAGAGATCACATTTGTCTGGAAGTTCGTGGAAGGCTCCATGAATGAAGTGACATCTGATTAGTGCTCTAAAAGAAGGAAGAGACCACAGCAGGTGGTGATGGGATGTAGAGATGTGAGTCCCTTCCAGCCACGGGGAAATCATTAGAAAAGGCATGGAGAAAAGAAAGATCAGACAAAAATAAGGAATGCTGTGTTATCTCATTTGGTGGGAATATAGAATCCATGAAGGAACAACAAGCCATGCTTCTCCTTTTATCATCATTATCAGGTGTCTCCTCTGAGGAACATAGATTTATGCACAAATGCATGTGTCCTTAGCCTTCAGTGTTATTTGGATGTTCCATCAAATGTTTCTTTGAACGGTATACCAATTCATTCCAGCCATAAATCTCTTCCAGTGAAATCTTTTATATGCTATAAAATTGTATTCATCTCTTTAAGTTAAAGGAAGTTCACCTTGTGTTCAAATACCCACTGACTTATTATCATATTCAAAATATGTGGATGTAGGTATCTGAAGCCATAACCATTGTTCTCAACCTTCTTTCCCATTAATGTCTTGTTCAAATTACTGGGAAGTTCCTCTTAGCCATTCTTTCCTTGTCATATCTGAATACAGTTGAACCCCCAAATCTCAAAGATAGAAGGAACATCAGAACTTATAACTCACTTCAATCTAATTCTGTTCCCCCACACACACACATGAAGTGCATAGCATGAGTATGGCATTGGGGACTCAGAGTCAGAAAGGAAGTCATTCTTGCCCATGAGTTTATTTGAACAGGAAGTCCATTTATGATCTTCCTGTGAAGGGATCATCTAGTCCTCATGAGAAGGCTTCTTATGAGGGAACCCTGTGCCTACTAAGTCAACCAATCACACATGGGAAATCTTATATTGTCAAATTTTCCCTAATGCTGAGGCTAAATTTTGCCTCAATGAAATTTAAGAGGCAGCATAGTAAGTAGAAAATTATGCTGAGTGTATAGTCAAAGGACTTGGGTTCAAATTCATTGTCACATTTTCTCTTGACTATGGGCAGCTCACTTAATTTCTTTCTCTGGCTTTGGCTTCCTCATCTATAAAATAAAGGGGTTGAATTAAATGACTTCTGAGGTCTCTTCTAGCTAGAGCTAGGATGGTATGGTACCTTCACTCAATCTCTCTGGGCTTTGTTTTCCTCATCCATCAAATAAGGAGATTGTGTTACATGGATCCAAAGGTCCCTTTCAGCTCTAAAGATTATACCCATGAGCCTCTTCCATCTGGCACTACACAGAGAAAGCCCAAACCCTCTCCCATTTGACAGCCCCACAAAAATCTAAGCACAGTTATCAGGGTCCCACCTTGCTCTTCTCCTCTCCAGGCTGCCCATCCATGATTGCATCAATGGATCCTACTAGAATATAGTCTCTGTTAATTTTACCATGCAAGATACCTTTCCATCAACATATTCTAGTTTGTCCTTGATTATGTCACCCAGAACTGAATATTGACCATATCAAAACATGATGGGACTGGATCCATCCCTCTTAAAATAGCCTAAGGTGGTCTTAGCTTTTATGTCTTCCAGGTAATGTCAAAGTCTCACTTTTCAGTCCTGAGTCTTTTTCACAGGAGCTTCCATGTAGCCACACTTCTATCAATTGCTTTGAATCATGTTGCCTTCTTGAATTTATCTCCAATTATCTTTTCAGATTTGACATCATATATGCTGAGTTGTGTTTGCTGAACATTATCTAATGTGTCGTCTCTACCTTCTGGGAAACTCCCCTCATATCTTCCAGAATATTTACTTCTGTAATTTTATCTCCTCTCTTTTCTTGCTCTTTCTTCATTTTCTATAGAGGGCCACAGATTGTGGGGGAACTCTAGGGTAAGTATAAGATCCTTCAGCCCAAAGGGAACCTGCTGACAATGTCTGATTCAGCTCCCCATCTCTAAAGGTTCTCAGTCTTCCTGAGAAGTCAGGAGGCAGTGACAACCTGTGTTGTAATTAAAACAGAGGGATACCAAGTGGCAAAGAGTCATCTACACACAATAGCAAGTTGTTTATGTGGTCCAGCATGCACAATGTTGCTATGGTTATGTAAGGATATTAGGGTATATAAAGCTGAGAGAATTTGTGATAAACAGACTCCATATTTGATCATCCACTTGGGTCCCGCCTCATCACTCCTCTTCTAAGACCAAGGACTCAGGCTGGTCCCAAAATCCTCCAGAGAGCTAGTCTGGACACAACAGTTTTCTTTCTTTATTTTTATTAATAGTTTCACTTTGCATTATCCTTATTTCTAAATATATCCCTCTCTTCTCTACTCCCCCCTGCCCACGGTGCCATCTCTTTTAAGAAATAGATTAAAAGAAGGATACAAAGCTGTTGAGCAAAGGAATCAAACACATCAGCTGTGTCTGACAATTAAGCAATATTTGACACTATAATCCCCCACTTGACCAAAACAGGGAAGAACATTTTCTCAACTTGGTACCAGAGCCAAGCTTAGTCATAACTACACACTCTTTAGGGTTTTTCGGTTGTTCTCTTTTACATGGTTGTTGTCATTGTGCATATTTTTCCTTGGTTCTGTTTATTTCACTCTGTATCATTTCATGTCATACACTATTTCTCTAAAATATTCACATTCATCATTTCTTACAACAGTTATATTACATTGTATTCATGTACCAAAGTGATAAATAGCACAAACTATTCTGTCCTGGACTCCTTGGGCTATGTATATGTATATCCATCAATATCCCCTTCTATTTTCAGATTAAAGTCATCTTAATTAAAATTACAAGTCTCTGAACAAAAATATTCTTCCAAGTCTTTTTAAGGGGCTTTCTATCCCACAAGAGCCCATTATCCTCATTTCTTAAACCACTGCGCAGAAAACCAAATCCTGTTTGTTGACATCATTTGTGAAGCCAGATATTCATTCCTCATATTTCCAAAGTCCCCAAATTTAATTGGATGAAAAGAAGAAAAACATCACTTGAGTCTCCCTAGTCTTGTCCAAGACTCCGTGCACTCACAAACTTTCTAGTTTTGTTCTCACGGTATCATTCATCCCAACAGGAATCACCTAAAGTGAAGAGCTGTCAGATGATTTGATAGGTCTCTACAGACTTTGCATCAAATCCTGGACACACACTCCAGAAAGCCAGGGCACCTCCTAATTGGCTCTGTTGGATCTGTATGTGACCAACACCATACCACCAGGCAGGAAGTTATCAATCACCACGACACCATTCCTTCCCACCTCCCTCTCCCCCAAGGTCTAGTAACGGGCTTTCCCACACCTGCTAGAGCATGTGGATACTTCCCATGAGTCTTTGGAGCATAAGAAGCTGCTTCTTTTGCAGAAGATCCAGAGTCAGCCTTTATGGGAAAAGTCTGATGCAGAGCTCTAGCAACCCTCCAGAGTGGCTTCCTCTTCCCATTTCCCTCTTAAAGCAGGCACTCGCCTAATCCTTAACATGAGTTTCAATCCCCTTCCCATCTTCTTAGAATCCTGACCTCTCCCATTTCCTTCTAGGTTTATTCCTTCTCTAAACTTCCTTCTCCCACTTTCTAAATTTGATAATACATTAGCAAACCCACAGAACTGTTTTTCCTTCATTTCTCTCCCTCATCTCTTCCTCCCTTCCTCTGTCTTTTTGGTAGAAAGAGATACTCTAAGCAAACTCCAAAACCCCCATTGGCTCTGCTAATACCTAGGCTATGGAGTTATTCTTCAAGTCCCTTCATCATTTTCTCAGACAGGAAGGACCATTTACATCTGATGTAAACATCATGTGGTTGATAATTTCTTCTGGAAAGAAGACAGATATAACCTCCAGAGAGCTTCAGTTTCCTCCTCTGCAAAATGAGAAGATTGAAGTAAATGACCCAAAAGGCAATTAGGTAGTATGGTGGATAAACCACTAAGCCTGAAGTTAGGAAGAAATGGGATCAAATTTGGCCTGAAACACCCATTAGCAGTGTGACTCTGGGCAATCCACTTCACGTTTGTCTGCCTCAGTTCCCTCAGCTGTAAAATGGAGATAATAATAGTACCTACTTCCCATATCTGAGCATCAAATGAGATAATATTTTGAAGTGCTTAGGACAGTGCCTGGCATATGATAGGTATTCAATAAGTGTGTTTCTTTTCTTCCTTCTCAGGTGCCCTCCAATTGATTTACAATTCCATGATATATTAGAATATACCTAAGTAAATGTAAAACTTCAATGTGAACACAAGACAAACAAAAAGAGCAAATATATGGTTTCCTCTCATATCTTTTCTAGCAATGATACAATAATCCCTCCCCCAAATTATTTTAAAATTTATTTTCTATGCATTTTGTATAGAATTGTGTACATATTATGATATCTCTATAAAACAGAAGTTCCTTGAGCTTTCTGTAGTACTTCTGTCTCTCCATATTTAGTTTCTAGTCTTAGTTGTATAATTTCAGAATTCATAGTTGAAGGAAAATTTGTCCAAGCACCAAGAAAGATAAAAAGATGCATATGAACATTATAAGTAGACTGTCATTATACTTTTGAGAAACAAGAAAGGGAAAAAGAACAAAGCTGGATAAAAATATACAAATGTCTTAAAAGACAAAGGGTCATCCCAAATCCCATGCCCTGTAGACATTACCATATGTTTTAGAGTAACAAACAAAGAATATATTTCAAATACTAGCAAATCCCTGAAGAAGTTGTCAATAAAAACCCACAATTAAAGAGATCCCTTCAAGCTACAGAAGAGCAATTTCAGATTGAATAATTCTTAATGAAAATGAGAACCTACTTAAATTAAGATTTTAGACTAAGATTAATGGAATAGAAATGGAATAGAAACTCAATCAGAGTATTTTTTTATTTTTTAACATAAAAGGAAATAAATCACTAAGATGTATTCAAATGTATTTATAAAAGAAAAGTTTAACACAGGTGAGAAACGATAAAAGAAATGAAGTGGGAGGAAAGAGAACTGGAAATACCACTTCTCAAAAGCAAAAGTCTGCCCTATATTAAGAGATCATGTTGCAGGAGATCATAAATATCATCAGTTGAAAAAATAGAAATTTAATATAAGACATTTTATTAATTATAATTAAAATTAATTTTATTAATTAATTTATTAATGTAAGACATTTATTAATATTTATTAACTAGATAGAGAAGTTGGAAGTTGATTTCACTCTGTCCAGGCAATACCTTCTCCTTTGCTCTATCTAAAGATGACTGGTTAGAGAACAAAGGGCCAGACCTGAAGTCAACACAGACCTTCCTTTATTCAAAACTAGACTCCAACACTCTGTGACCTAAGCATGTTCCTTAACCCTGTTTGCCCCAGATTCCTGGAAACGGTTAGCTGAAAAAAGAAATGGCAAACCACTCCAGTATCTTTGCCAGGGAAATCCCAAAGGAGGACATCAAGAATCAGACAAGCAAAATCAGTCTAAAAATCTGTGAATAACAGCAACAAATGGATTACTTGCTCTGCTTCTAACCATCAGCCACACCTTCTTTCTCTGTTCTATCAATGGGTCCATAACCATTGTTCTGGTCTCCTTCTTCTTCTTTAACATCAGTTTAATTTTTAGTCTGATCAACAAGATATCATGGTTCTTTGCCAGTATTCAAATACTAGAAGCACGTCCATCATTTGCCTTTTGTGGTCCTCCTTCTGAAATGCTGAACATTGCTAAAGGAAAGTAGATTGGCTCCATTTCAGATTCATATTATTATCAAACCTTAAATGCCATAACTATTCTAGTTTAAGCATTTTATTCATCTCTGAGGAACTTCCTATCAAACTTCTGCCAATGGCTATTCCAAAAGATCTCTTCTCTCTGCTCCTACTCCTATTACCCACTGGTCCACCCATTCCTTTTCAGCAGATGTTATGGAGAAAATTTAGACCATGTATTATGAGTGACCTCTAAAACTATGTTTTTTTCTCTTCTCTCTTGGTGACATCTATGGATTTATTTATAACTGTAAGTAGAGGATCCTAAAATTTACAAGTCCACTTTCAATCTTAACTTTTCATACTCGTGTCCTATGTCACCAGCTATTTAGTATATAGTTTTTTCTGGATAATCTGGAATATAAAGAATTCATTTATCCACACCCAAAGGTGATCATTGAATCTTTGACAGTGAATATAGTAACAAAGGTAGAAAGTATAAAATCATAACATTTCTGCCTCCAAGTAGTTTATATTCTTCTAGTGTGCTCTATTGTGTATATATGTAAGTAGATAGACACTAAATACATGCAAAGTAATTTCAAGGGGTGGAGAGCTGTAATAATTAGAGAATTAGGAAAGGGACCATTTGAAGAAGGCAACAACTAGCTTTGAAGAAAACAAGATTCTTTTTTTATTTGTGAATTATCTTTTTTAATTTTAATACTATTTTATTTATCCAATTGCATATTAAGACAACTTTAAAATAAATTGAAAAATTTTTGAGTTTGAAATTATTTTTCTCACCACCATCTCCCTAAGATGGTAAGCAATTTGATATAGGTTATATATGTGCAACCTTATAAAACATAATTCCATAGTAGTCCTGTTGTGAGAGAGAAAATAAAACAGGCCAAAAAAGGAACTGTTAAAAATAAAGTGAAAATGGTATGCTTTTATCTGAAGTCATTTTTCTTTTCTGTCATTTTAGCCAATCTGATAGGCATGAGGTTGTTTTAATTCAAATTACTTTAGAAACATCAGAATGGTTTTAATTTGCATTTTTAATCAATAGTGACAGTTTTTATTGAAATGACTAGAGATAGTTTTGATCTCTTCATCTGCAAATTGCCTGTTCCTATCCTTTGACCTTTTACCAATTGATAAATAGCTTGTATTCTCATAAATTTGACTCAACTCCCTATATATTTGAGAAATTAAGCCTTTATCAGAGAAATTTGGTGTAAAGATTGTTTCCCAGCTTTGTTTTCTTTCTTTTCTTTGGTTGTATTGGTTTTGTTTGTATAAAATCTTTAAAATTTAATAAAATCAGAATTATCCATTTTATTTTGTAATGTTCTACATCTCTTATTTGGGCATAAATTCTTCCCTTCTTCATAGATCTGACATGTATACTATTCTTTGATCTCCTGATTTGCTTATGTGATCACCCTTTAGGTCTAAATAGTGTACCTATTTTGACCTTATTTTGGTATATGGAATAAGATGTTGGTCTATACCCAGTTTCTACTGGATTGTTTTCCTGTTTTCCTTGCTTTTTTGTAAGGTGGGGTTATATCACCTGCAAAGAATGATACACGGTCAGATAATACCTTCACTCATTAGATTTGTTCAAATGATTCCCCCCTTATGTTATAAGAAAGATAAAATATACTATATAGGGCAGAGATGGGTCATGCAAGGAAATGACCATGATGTGAAAAAAGGTAAAAATCATACTTTGCAAAAACTAAAAAGACAAGGAAGGCAATGTGATAGGTTGGAGAGACTACTGGCTTTGGAATCAGATCATACGGGTTCAAGGTCAACAATGTGACACTTCTTGTGTGAACTTAAGTCAGCCAGTCATTGAGTATTCCTAAGTATTTTTAACTCTCTGCAAAATGGGTTGGACTAAATGGCATCTTGGGTTTCTTCCAGTTCTAGATTTGTGCTCCTAATACTTATGTTAGAATCTTGGATCACCCACTTATTATTTGTGGGACCTTTGGAAATTTATCCCATAATTCTGCTTCTCGATTTCCTCACCTGTAAAATAAGAGAATGAGTTCTCTAAATTCTTTGGACTCAATGGTACGATAATAAGCAAGTTTCCAAGCAATTGAGCGCTGAGAAAAAGGAACGGAATTTGAACATCTTAATCCTGTGAGCAGCAATGTAAGCATACTGTTTTATAAACATTTGTAAACAGAATATTGCTTTGTATTTTTTTTCTCTTCTTAACCCTGACAGTTCTTTCAGTTCCTAAACATGACATATGATTTGAGGTAGACAGGGAGCCAACATATCTGTTCTGATTTTACAGCTGAAGCTAGAAAGATTAAACAATTTGTCCAGGACTATCTGAAAGAATTGGTCATGCTGGCAAACTAAGCCTAAGCTAACCATTAAAATGTGTTCTTTCCTTGATTCAGAGGCTGGGAAGAAGATGAGCCCAAATGTTCATATGCAAAGTTTCTCTCTAAGGACCTCGCCCCCTCTTCTATCCTGTTATTTAGAGAATTGAGTGGAGTCCAATGGGTTATAGATTTGGGATGAATTCGGATGGCTTGAACGTGGATCAAAAATCTTGTCTGTGATGCGAGCGCTGGGTTTGGAGGAAGCTAAGAAGTGCATGTCTAGCAAGACCCATTTACAAATTCTGCTGTATCCCTCTTTCTACCACAGTCCTCCTTCCCTCCTCCTGAAACACCGACCTGGAAAGCATCAGCATTGTTCACACATGAAGAATTGAGGTGCGGAGAGGGAGAAAGGGGGAGGGGAGAATGACATGCAAAGCTCTGATGTAGAAATTGAAATTTCACACTATGGGGAACTCAAATGTTTTCTAGGTCAACAGGCCTCTGGTTGGGTCTACCCATCGATGAGTCAGGCGGCAAGATGCCTCTCAGAATTAAAATGAACACATTCTTGTATACCACCAGTTGCAGGGGGATTTTTCATTGAAATTTCTATTTGACGTTGATGAAACACCCCCCTCTCCTTTGGAGAAGGTTGGGGGGGAAAAAGAGGGGGAAGGGCACTGTCCCATTCATCTGGCAAATGCATCATCTCAACATAATCTGCTTTCCAAAACCAAGGACCCCAGGGAGGGAGAGAAAACCACTTTAAAAACTTGTTGGAAGTTGCCTGCAGGCTCTTTATGTTATTTCTGGGAGGGGGGGGTCAGAGGAGTGACAAGAGGGGGTAGTTATTATTATGATTAAAATATGAAATTACAGCTCCTCAGGCTGGTGTCAAAAGGTGGCTCCCAGGTCCCCTCCCAAGCAGAACTTCTGTCCTCAAACACACCCAAGTGGAGTCTCTTGTTCCTTCCTGACAAAGACTAGCAAGAACTGGGCACACTGCACCAGACTCCTGTAGACAAGCTGGTCATGGCCTCCAATGAGGGCCCCAACTGCCAACTCACAAAGGCCTCTGGGTATATTGCATTTCCAAAAGATGGATGACACCATTATTCCCATTGTGAACCCAGGCGACCAAGATCGGGAGCTCTACTTAAATGTCGATTTGTCCATCTCTTGATCTATCCAGCTCACATCTATCAATCAACAAGTGTGTGGCCTTGTGCTAAGACTGGGGATAAAGGGCAAAATGAAAGAAATCATTCTTCTGTATTAAGAGCTTACAGTATAAGGAGGAAAGGAGAAAATAAGAAAGGAGAGGAGAGAGCAGAAAAGGGAAGGAGAAGAGAGGAGAAGGGAAGGGAAAGGAAGGGAAGGGAAAGGAAGGGAAGGGGAGGGGAGGGGAGGGAAGGGAAGGGGAGGGAAGGGAAGGGGAGGAAAGGGGAGGGAAGGGAAGGGGAGGGAAGGGAAGGGGAGGAAAGGGAAGGGGAGGAAAGGGAAGGGAAGGGAAGGGGAGGGAAAGGGAGGGGGAGGGAAGGGGAAGGAAGGGAAGGGGAGGGAAGGGGGAGGGAAAGGAAGGGAAGGGAAGGGGAGGGAAGGGGAGGGAAGGGGGAGGAGAGAGGAGAGGAAAACAGGAAAATGGGAGGCTTTGGCAATGGTTATATATGAAAGAGGAGGGGAAGGAAGGTTCTAAGAAAGACTCTGAAGTTATGAACTTGAGTGAGTGGAAAGGTTCAATCTTCAACAGAAGTAGGAAAGTTCTGAATATAGGAGAGTTTAAAAGGGGCAATATTGAATTTTGCATGTTGGGACATTAAATTCAAAATCCCTCTTAAGTAGCTGATGATGTGGACCTGAAGTTTATGAGTAAAATGGAGTAATGCTAGACATATAGGTCTAAGAGTCATCTGATGCGAAAGATAGACAGATAGAAATAGAGAGAGACAGAGGAGAGACAAAGAACAGGAGACAGATGAGAAAGAGAGACAGCAGAGAGAGAGAGAAAGAGAAAGAGAAAGAGAGAAAGGAAGAAAGGGAAGGAGGGATGAAGGGGGAAAGGAAGGAAAGAAGAAAAGAGAGAGACAAAAAGACAGAGATAGATAAAAGATTGAGACAGAGAGACTGAGAAAGAGAATATTGAATTCAGAGCTGTGGGAGACACTCATGCAGAGGACATGGGAAATGATCTTTTAAAGGGAGCTAAAATGGAGTTGTAAAACATTCAGAGGAAGAATCAGGAAAGAACAATTTTACAAAAAGAATCAGAGAAGAGAATATCTAGGAGGAGGAGGATGGTTATCAGTTTTAATGACTGAAGAAAAATCTAGAAGGAAAAAGAAAAAACCATCAAATGTAGCACAAAAAAACGCTACAGAAAGTAGGTGGTAAGGAATCTAGGAACTTGACAACAAAGTTGGACAATTCAATAACAAGAGAGGAAGCGGGAGTGTGAGTGGGAATAACTTTTTTCCAAGCACTTTTGCTTTAAAAATCAAGAAAAAAAAGATGAAGAGTGAAAATGTGAGGGAACAGAAAGATTGAAGGGTTTTTTTCCCCTAAGGATTAAGGAAATTTGGAAGTGTTTGTAGCCAAGAGATTGAAAACTACTAGAAAAGTGGAAAATAAAATTTCTCTCTATCTCTTTCTGTCTCTCTTTGCATTTCTCCCTGTCTCTGTCCTGTGATCTCTGATTCTGTCTCCCTTTCATTCATCTAGCCCTTTATCTATCTTCATCCACAATAGTGTAATAGCAAGAAAGGCAGTGAGTGAGAAAGATGAAACAAGAGCCTGGTGGAAAGCAGAAAAGAAGATGGCCGGGAGTCCGACTGCCAACATCTGCTCTCTGCCAAATCCAGCTAATGGGGATCTGGATGGTCTCTTTTTATTGTTCACATTCTTCCTCTGTTAGCAACTTTTTCCCCCTTTTCATTTGAACTTCAGATGTCCCAGAGGAATGTTTAAATCATTACAGAATCCCAAAGGAGTTTGTCATTTCCCTTTTTAATTTACTCTGTGATGGAGACTCTTTGTGTGTGTGTGTGTGTGTTTAAAGCTATTAAATTCCCTCAAAAAGGGACTCCCTCCCAGAGTTTAAAGACTGAGACACAAATAAATTACAATCACCCACATGGATAAGGCAGAAGAAAATAATAAAGGTTGAGAAAGTTACCAATAGCAAGGTGCCACAATCTAGAAGCAGTACACCATGACTTAGACTAAACACTTGTCCACTGGGAGACTTGATTTCCTCACTTGTCAAATGATGAAGATGCACTGATTGGACTCTAAGGTCCCTTCCATTTCCAAAGAAATGATCCTATAAATGTAGAGTCTCCAGTAATACTGAAAAAGAATGGCACAAGGAACTCATAATGGGAGACAATCATTTCTACTCTACTGACTCTTCTTTGAGGGTGACTCTAGCTCAGAAAGAATGGGAATTCCATACAGTTGCCCTTTCTACTTCCTTCAACCAAGGGTGCTCAGAGCCACCTTCACACTGGGGGGTCGACAGCATCACCTGTCAGAGTGAGACAAAGCAACAATTTAAGGAAAACTGCCCTTGCCTTCTCAAAGGTCCAAGTTAAATCAAAATATCTAACTGATTTATATAGCTTTTTGGTATCTCATTTAAGCTCCCATTGGGATGTAGACTGAAAGTGGGAATAGGAATAAACTGACGGCAAAAATGTCAACTAAGAAAAAGAATAGAACAAGTGAGCAGACATCCCAAAGCAGATTCCAGCAGGACAGGAAAGACAGAAGGTATAAAGCAGAAGTTTGGAGACAGAAAGCCCAGCCCTAAAATTTAAGGTGATCAAGGCAAGATTCAGGAAACACCTTCTCCTCCTGCTGGCCAGAGATTCAGAAGAAGCTGTGGATAAGAAATTGAGATGTAGTAAAGAAAGTGGATTATAAATATGATGCATGCAAAAGAGAGCCAGATTGGGTTCTTGGGACTTGGATTCAAATTCTGCCTATGCTATTTCTTTCTTGTGTGACCTTAGGCAAGTCTGGGTTTCATTTTTTTTTTTTTGTCTGCCAAAATAGAAACTTTGATTCCATGGCTTCCAAGATCCCTTCCAGCTTTAATCAATGGGCATGTGATCTCATGACTCTGTGATTTTTAAAGTTTAGCACTAAATCTATGTCTGAGGCAACATCCATTCAATGACTGAGGACCAGGTAAGAACTGAGATGAAAGATGGCTTAATTTGCCATCGCAAAAATATCCACCTGGGAAGAAAAGATCCTCAAAGTCTCTGACCAGAACAGAAACATGTAAGAATGAAGGACAAATAGCAATGGCAACAGTCTATGATCCTATGAACTCACATGTTGGCAGGTATCAAGAAGGGGACAGGCAAAGGAATGACTTCTGAGTCCATAGAGTCTGCCAAGACTTGACAGAACAAGGTGACAAGAGAGATCAGAGTGGGGGACCTGGAGTTAAGAAACATAGCCCAAGACATAAGAATTGGAACTCAGAAAAAGAAACTGAGTCACAGTGAATCAAAATCTATACAAGAAAAGAGAATATCCAAAAGATAGGCTACAGAACAGTAAAAGGGAGCTGATAGACCCAGGGTTTCTTATATATGGCTTGCTAAGATAGGAACTGGTTAAAGAGAATAGGCAGGTCTGAGTCTGCAGATGTGAGCGGGGGAAGTGACTGCAGCTGTATGAGGAAATGAGCTGTGTTGCACTTAGATCCAGAAGTTCCCACATTTAAAGAAAAATTTTGAATCTACTCTACAAATATTTACTAATCTATAAATCATGTTCCTTTCGGTTAATGGCTAGTTGGACACTCCAGAAGACATTAGAAACACTTTTTGTGGAGTTGACATTCTCTTAAAGCTGAGTATATGGACACTCCAGTCTTGTTGGTGAAGGAGGAAGAAGATGGTGAGAAAGTAGAAAAGGAAGAAAATGGGTGACATTGATGATGCTTTCATTTGTATACACCAGCTTTTTCAAAACTGGAATTTTACAAATCTCTGTCTCTTTTATGAGTATCTTTTTTCCTAAATTTTTGTCTTAAGTACTTAATTTTTGACTGAGCCAAAAGATAATGGTTGTAAATGTTGGCTCTATTGGTTATTGCATGTAGGTCCTTGGCAAAGCACTGCCTTACTCTCCATTTCTTCCTTCATATGCAAACTCAAGGGGTTGAACCAGATACTTTCAGAGGTTCATATCATGTCAGAACTATGATCCTAGACACTCATGGCAGACTTCCATCTACATGGGGCTTATTTATTTAACTTGGATACACTTTATTCCATGATGATAATCCACTATATTTTCTATTACATTTTAGAGTTTACAAAATATTTTTGCATTCATTTGAATTTAGTTCCAGAGTGAAATTCATTTTACAAAAGAGGAAAATGACATCTTAGAGAAGTGAAGTGACATATCAAAGGTTACACAGCTGCTAAGTGGTAGAGCCAGGATCACGTCCCAGATCTCCTTGCTCTTCAGCTTCCATTGCCAAGAAAATCTATCTAAAATTGTCTTTGTGGCAAAAATACATTGGTAGTGGTGGAGGAGAAGAAAGAGGAAAAATGAGGGGAAGGAAAAAGAGGAAGAGAAAGAGGAGGAAGAAAGGGGGAGGAGAAGGAGGAGGAGAAAGAGGAGAAGGAGGAAAAAAGAACAAGAAAAAGGAGGAGGAGGAAGAGAGGGAAGAAGAAGAAGAAGATGTCAAACTTTTGATGTGAATGGGAAAGGAATTGGAAAATAGATGAACAGGTTGTGGTATATAATTGTGATGGAATACTATTGTACAATAAGAAATTATGAGCTCAATGATTTTAGAAAAAAATATGAAAAAATTTACATGAAAAACAAAGAGCTAAATAAGCAGAATCAAGAGAAAAGTGCATACAATAACAGCAATATTGCTTTAAGATTTACTTTGAGTGAATAAGTTATTTTATCCATTACAAATACCCAAATTAGCTACAAAAGATGTATGAAGAAAGATGCCATCTAAATCCAGAGAAAGAACGGATAAAGAGAACTAATCTTACATACATTTGTGTGTATGTTTGATAGTAGCCATGTTGGGTAGGAGTTAGAGGGGAGAAGGAAGGAAGGAAAAAAAGAAATTTCCTTGATAATTTTGTGGGATATTTGAAAGAAATAGCAAGTTGTGCATAGTAGGTTTGCAGTTTCATGTACAGTCATATTTTTTATTGCACTGTGTTATGGAAATGCTTGTTTTATTTCATAAATTAAAAAGAAATAGAAGGGTTTGTAAGGGTGAATCAGGATCAATTCATTGCCACCAGAAATTATAGCTGAGTTTTTCTTATCTGCATTGATCTGCAGATTATTTAAGGAAACATTATAAATTGTGCAATATATTATTGTAGTTCAGAAAAAAATATAGCTCCTACTTTTCATACATAGAAAGACATCACCTGGGGCTACAAAGGATAAATCAGAAGCTCTCCGACATTCTCTTAAAGCTGAGTATATGGACACTCCAGTCTTGTTGGTGAAGGAGGATCTTGTACTGCAAGGTCTTTTTGTCTAAGGTCCTGGTCCTAATCTTTGGACCTCTACTTGATTATTAGCCTGGAACTGCCTCTTTAAGCACAATAGCTAGAACTTGTCATGCCCTGTCTCAGGAACTTCTGGTTTCTCTCCAGAACCACAGCTAGTAATTTTGGAAACTGGCCAGTTTGGCTGAGTGGTAAATGGAAGGATGAGTGTAGAGACCTTAAGATACCATGAAGTTGCTTTCAAGAAGTCACCTAGTTGTTAGGGCACTGGTGGAGAGTTAGTCAAGGAGGAGCTCCCCTGGCAGGGGAGACAGAGGAAAGGGGCAAAGGTAGCCTAACTGGTAGTCTCCTCTTTTGATTAATTGCCCTTGCTCAAAAGTTTACTGAAGTTCAATCACTCTCAGCAGTCGTGACATTTTAATGCTCTGTGGCAAAGCCCCAGTCACCTCACCCTACACAAGGCTTTTTAGTTTTTCTTCAGTTTGTTCCTGAGCCTCCTATCCTTGAGATGAGCACCTGCATTCCCAATCTAGACCACTCTGCTCTGGGTTATTGGGGATTCTCAGGCTCTGTCCCTAAGTCTCTGCATTTCAACTGAGACACCCACACACCCACACACCCACACACACTCCACATACATACAAAAAAGCCACATATGTACAAACCCAGACATACATATACACAACACATACACACATACATACATACTTGAAAGTGTGGGTGGAATACTGGGCTCAGTTCTGAAAGACTTGAGTCCAAATCCCACATCAGAGACATATTAACTACCTGGTCATGGGCCAGCCCTTAGCCAGCTTTTCTTGAGCCCTCATTTCCTCATCTTTAAAATGAGAATAAAAATACTTGTAGAGTCTATCTCCCACAGTTGTTGTGAATATACACAAATACTTCACAAATTTCCAAAGTGCTAGAGAGATGTCACTTATGATTTATTTTTCATTCATAATAGACCCTTTTCTCTTTTTTATTACTATGAGCTTAACATTGATTAATAAAGACAAACACTCCAACATACAAAATAGAAGAAATAATGTGTGAAACTGGATGAAAATATGTATGAAACTGGCAGTTTCTGTTGGCTGAATGAGAAAGTAACAAAACCACCCTATCCGTGTTTTACTTCTGAATTTCTTCTTTTTCATTTGCTTTCAATATTTTATTGATGGTGTTTTATCTTTTTAATTTTTTGTCTCTTTCTTACTATGCATTTATTCACCTCCTCCCCTCGTAACACACATATGGAGCTAAATAATAACTCCTTTTCCAGATGAGGAAAGAAACTCAGAAGTTTGCTGATTGTTGTATAGTTGTGAATAACATGTAAGACTCAAGTATGTCTCCTGTCTCCAAGTCCACTGCTTTTTAACATATGAACAAGCAAACAAGGAAATGCTGGGATCCTTTGCCAAGCTCCCTCTCTTTGCCCTCTGTCTGATTCTCAAGTGCTGGAGAAGGGGAGAGTCTCCTAGGACTTTGGAAAAAAATGGAAATCAGAGCAGCCATACCCTTTTTTTTTGTCCTGACAACTGTCATTTGGACATGGAACAGCCCCGTTTGGTTTTAAATGAACGTGATGTTGGCCAGTTCCTGATTGACAGGCTCAACCATCTCCAGCTGGCACTGGCTCTTTTTCTTCCCTTTGATATTTCTCATCCTTCAGATCTGTGACCTCCCCAGAAAGTGGGGTGGCCCAGAGAAGTCTTCAGGGTGATGAGGCTGCATAGCTTGGACAGCAACGTTTCAAATAAAACGTGATCCAGGAATGGTGCTGTCTTCCTTTGGGGTAGCTGCCATCTGGGGGCATTTGAATGTCTTTTATTCCAGTGATTTAGGTAGCAATGGAAGCACTGAGAGAGAGAGAAAGAGAGAGACAGACAGACATCCAGAGACAGAGACAGAGAGACAGAGAGATTTTTAAAGGCATTTCTAACTCAGCAGAAACAATGATGTACCCCAAGCTCAACTTTATATACAGAGGAGTCTCCCCTATTTATCCTTTTCTCTCTATGATTTTCTCTTTTGTGTATGAACTTTTCTTAGCAGTCTGTAGGAACTGCAGCTGTGGAAAGGATGAAAAGGAAGCAAAAAGGACTAAGGCATCAAGTCCAGAACAGTTCAGAGTGCTGATTTCTCTTTTACCTAAGTTGCAGAGGCTAAATCAGTAGAATAAATTCCAGCGAGTAATTGGGGGTGGGATTTGGAGTCCTACACTAGTTCTAGCTCTTAATATATGAGGTATATGAGCCTCAGAAGTCATAGAGCCCCTCTTAGTTCACAAATGAGGAAATTGAAATCTAGAGAAGTCAAATCACTGGACAGATGTTACACAGGTAGTGAGTGATGGAGGTGGGAGATGAATCCAACACTCTTACTCTGAGGCATGTGTTCCTGCTAATAACTACGGATCTGCAAGAGTTATGTTCTTTGTAGGATGGCCAAAGAACCAAGATGGAGTTGAACCATGGATGGCATCCATTGGGTGATACTGATGACGCCACCCAGTGACTGTAATGGAGGCAGTCCATGTCTTGGGGACAAGGAGTTGATTTCTATGGGTGCTGGTAGGAGTCTTGTCTGTTTTCACTAATTTGAAAAGCTCTTTGAGCCTTGGGAACTATGTGTTTGCTAAGAGATAAAGTAATAACCTACCAGGTGCTAGGGTACACCAGAAGCTTCCAGATTGTTTATATGGCAACAACAACCAAGCAAAATGAGAAATCCCCTAAAGAATATCCTGTTAGCCCTTGATGTCTTGTAAAAATCTAACAAAAAGGCTACATTCAGGAGGACCTGGATTCAAATCCCACCCTGAAGATATATTAACTCCTCCAAAATGGGCAAGCCACTTAGACAGCCTCTCCTGAGCCCCAATTTTCTCTTCTATAAAATGAAAACAAAATATCTAGATAAGAAACCTTTCAGAGTTGTTGTGAGGCTCAAACATGATGATGGAAATCAGATATCTTGCTGACTTCAAAAGGGCTATAGAAACATCACTTGTGACTCATTTTTCCTTCACAATAGGCTCTTGAAAATGCTTTGAATCCAAGCTGCTGCTGCTGCTGTTGTTTTTCATGGATGACTTCACCTAGATAGGCTTTGGATCCATAACTAGAAGGCTAAGGATTTGGGAAGATACTGCCCAAGTCAGCTGCAGAATATTTAGTTGCTTACATGCATTATAAACTGGTTGTTAATTTAGTTAAAACACCTCAACAAACACCTGTGTCCATTAGTGATGGTTTATTTGATCCCAATGGTCAGTCCAATGTGTCTGTTTAGTCGGAGTCTCTATTCTGCTAGAAACAGGTCATAGAGGCATCCCAGCATGGCAGTAAGGGTGCTGGACTTGGGGGGTCAAGAAGACAGAGTTTCAATCCAGAAGTCAAATGTCAGCCGCTTCCTAGCTAGGGAACCATGAACAAGGCACCTAAACTTTTGGAGCCCGATTTCTTTTTCAAAAAATGAGATTTTTGAATAAGACGACCATCTTTAAGACTCCTTCTTTTTGGGACTATAAAATCCCCTTACTTGGGAACGGACCAAAATCTGCATGCCAGTTGAAAAGAGACCACTGTTTGTCATTGAAGATTCTCTTGAAAAGGACATGAATAGAATTACATTTGCAATGTCTGGTTTTACTTGCCTGAAAATTTCTGCAAATTTTCCCTTTGAGGTTTGATTTTTTTCCTATTTGGTCTCAGCCCAAAGATGAATTTCCTTTAGTTCTCTGGAAAGTTTGAACAAACTATGCCCAGCTGCTATTGAGTTATATGAAAATAAAAATGAAACACTCTTTTCTTTTGAATGTAATTGCTGAAGATATTTTTGTGGATGCACTGTTCTCCATCAGCTTCACCTCTGAATACTGAATTCCCCCAGGGTTTGGTCCTCATCAAAGTAGAGGTAACCCTTTGAGGGAGGGGAAAAGAGGGGGGTAGCCATGATAAATGTCTTCAATTATTGAAAGGGGCTGTCATATGGAAGATGGATTCGGCTTCTCCTTCATCACAGCGTACTGAACTAGGCGTAATTGATGGAAGTCAAAAAGTGGTCAATGTCAGCTTCAGCTAAGGTGGGAGCCCTAACAAATCGGACCCATGACAGAGTGGGCTGCCCCAGGCTGGAGCGGGCTCCCTTTTAATGGGGGTATTCCAGCAATACCATGTTGATATTTTTGGGGGTGTCATAGGCAGGATTCCAGTTTAGATACCAGTTTGAAGAGATGGCCACCGAGGCTCTTTCTTCAGGGGCCAAATGACATTTCTATGGCACTGTTCCTTCAGTCTCACGAAAGTGAAAGACCTGGTCAATCTGCATGATCATTGCTACCATGGACATGATAAGAGTTCAAAGTAAATTTCTCTTCCCAACCATAACATTACACAGTCCTGGGAGTTCGGACGCTGAGACAGAAATAAAATAGTGTTGTTTTTGCTGCTGTTGCTGCTGTTGTTTTTAATGAATGACTTCACCTAGATAGGCTAACAATTACAGCTATCCCAAATTGGAAGTGGTGGCCCTCAGATGTAGCTGAACCTCCCCCCCATTAGAGACCCTCAAGAAAAGGCTGTGCTAATCAGATATTTGTAGAAAACATTTTTGTGACTTAGACTAGCTGGTTGCTGAGCTCCTGTGATTTGCAATCCCATGCTGCCCATTCAGTCAGTAATAGAACACTGATAGGAAAAGGCCTGGAAGGAGCAGGAACAGTCCTTCCAACTAGCCAGAGAGTTCACCCATTATATTTAATGATTCAACCAAAATGCTAATGGCCACCCCTCAATAAACATTGGGCATTTTAAATGCAGATGTCTATTAAAAGATTGTGGGACTGGGGAAGCTCGATGGTGCAGTGAATAGAGTACTAGCCCTGAAGTCAGGGGGATCTGAGTTCCAAATCTGGCCTCAGACACAATACTTACTAGCTATGTGACCATGGGCAAGTCACTTAACCCCAACTGTCTTACAAAAACAGATTGTGGGATCCTGAATTGAGGTTTGGAAAGAAGCTCAAGATCAACTAATTCACTTCTCCTGTGCACATGTGAACCCTAAAACCAAATGAGGTTTTTAGGGTCACACATTTAGTAAGCCATGATTTACTCCCAGCTCCCCTGACTCTAAACTCAACACTCTGCTTTCCATCATATAGCTCTGTAAGGAACACCAAGTTAAGAAATCATTGATTATAAACAGAATGTAGAAACCAACAAACACCTCCCATAATACACCAAGATGAGCTCCAAATGAATACGCTTTAGCCATAAAGGGGGACATCATAAACAAATTAGAGAAGCAGGAGAAAAATTATCTCTCAGATCTATGGTTAGGAATAGAGCTCATAAGTAAACATGAGATGGAGAAGTTCATAGGAGGTAAAATGGACAATTTTAAATACACAAAATTAAAAAGTTTGTGTGCATACAAAACCAATGCAGCTAAAACGAGAAAAGAAGGTAAATGGGAAAACATCTTTGCTGCAAGTTTCTCTGATAAAGTTCTCATTTCTAAAACATATATAAGGAACTGATTGAAAGTTATAAAAAATAAGACCCATTCCCCAACTGATAAATGGTCAAACGTTTTCAGAGAATTTTATCCAAGCTACCATTAGCCATGTTCAAAAGTGCTCTAAATCACCAATAATTAGAGAATTACAAATTAAAACAATCATAAGGTTCTACTTCCTATCCCTCAGAGTGGCAAAATTGACAAAAATAGGACATGATAAGTAAGGGCAGGGAAACAGATTGATGAATGCCCCATTGATGGGATTGTTGAACAGCACTAGCCTTTCTGGAAAATAATTGGAACTACATTTTAAATTCTATTAACCTATACATACCCTTTGGATCAGGAAAAGGACTTAGATGGACAAAATTATTTTTAGCAGTTACTTATAGACTAGAATTGGAAACTGAAAGGGTTCTCCCTTCAGGGAATGATCGAACAAGTTGTAGTATGAATGTGTTAGAATATTATTGTTTTAAGAAATGATGACTGAAATAATTTGGGAAAAACATGGAAAGATCTCTATGAGTTAGTGCAAAGTATAGTGAGCAGAACTAGAAGAACAATTTATACAATAACAACAATATTGTAAAGACCACCAACTTTAAAGATCTTAGGAACAGTGAGTACCAGAATGACCAACCACAATTTCAGAGGACTGAGGATAAAATATGCTACCCACCTCCCAAAATGGAAGGGATGGGCTCAGAACATTGATTAAGGCCAGGAAACACAGCAAATGAGGACATTTGTTTTGTTTGTCTCTACATGTTTGTAATGGGAATTTTGTTTGGTTCCTGCTTTCTCAATGTGTGGTAGAGGAAGTTAGGAAGAAGATGGATGTTCTTCTGAAGAAAATAAAATTTAATTTAAAAATAGATTATTGGAAGGATCTTAGAGATCTTAGTCCCATACCCTGTATCCCAGAAGAAAAAATTGAGGACCAACAATTGAGGTCACATAGGTATGAGAACTGTAGAAAGAATTGAAACTCTTTTTAATGGTCCATGCAGTGCTCTAGCCAGCATCATTCACTACTTCTATGCCTTCTTCCCCCCTTCTCTGTAATTATAACATTTCTGATCAGAGTGGATTATATCACCTTTTGTATTATGCCATGTCTCATACTTCAAGGATGACCTGGGGTAAGACATGTCTCTCTAAGCCTCAGTTTCCTATTTTGTCTAAGATTAGACTTTGTGATTGCTAAGATCTCTGATAGCTCAAAAATTTCCTTCTATTTCATCTGTACATTTAATAATTTCCAGACAAGAAAGTCCACATGACAAAGTCCACCTCTTTCACTAAATGGTCCCTACTTCCATATCCAAAGATACCAAAAAACACAAAGAAGAATGGAACAATATTCCATCTATGCAGATGGAATAAATGGGCAGATTGGAAGTTTTAACCAGTAAGAGAGAATTTGGGGGCAAATGTTTTAATAAAGCATATTCAGCTGTTGTTGAATTATGCATGGATAAAGAAAGTCCAAGTTTCCGTGACTGCTGAAGCCATCTTGATGATCTGTTTGTTGTTAATGAGCCCGCATATGGTCATACTCACAAGCTTTATTTTTCTTAAAGTGAACATTGGAGGGCCAAGCGTTGCTTGTCTTGTCGTTTCCGGGGTTTATGCTGGGATATTTCAAATGGGATCCATGATCAGGATATGCAGGATATGCAGATCACTCTCCTTCTCATCCTGAGCAGCTCTTGCCTGGCCCTTCTGGAAATCCTCCACGAAGGAGCAGACAACAAGCAAGGGATCTTTCTTTGGACATCTTGTCATTCTGTGAATCCCAGTGGAGCCCAGGGGCTACCTCACTCATCCATTAATCTCCCTTGATCTTCTGATATGAGTTGTCTACCTCCTTTTCTGGTCCCACGTATTTGAGTGATATTTTGTATCTTGATTGTCACGAGGATGGCCTGAGAAGAAACAGCATAAAGGAATGAATCCTGGACCTAGATTTAGGCTACAGGTTCTTATTAGCTGGGGAAATCTGGGCAAGTCACTTTTAAACTCATCTCCCTTTTCCTTTTCTGTAAAATGGGGATAATTATAGCATCTTCCTCCCAGGATTGTTGTAAAGATAACACGACATATGGAAAATGCTCTGCAAACTTTAAAGCATTGAATGGTAGTTATAATAATACTAACAATTATTATTATTATCCCACATAGTTTTTCATGCTTCATGAGGAACCCATGAGTCATCCTTCCGATCACAACTTTCTTTTGTCTTCTGGTATAATTTATAACACAAATGTCCAGACCTCTATGACTTTGTTCCTTATGGTGTGCCATATGGCAAAGATCCTCCTGATGCTCTCCTGCTCTGGGGTTCACTGCACATCTATCACAAAGCCCATGTGCCGATTCCTGCTTCCTATTGAGTCCTAGCCACCAAAGTACAGGGCTCAAATCTGCTTCACTGACAAGCGGGTAAAGATCTTGAACTTGAATCCAATCCTACCAGAAGATCTGGGCACTGTATATGGCTCGTTATCTTTAGATCTCCGTTCTTCCCAACTTCCCTATGACTGTTGATGGCCCCATTATTATCCCAGGCACTCGGGCTTTGATCTTCTCAGTGTCTCACTTTCTCCCCCTTCCCTAAATTCAAATTATCATCACAAGGTCCAACTTTTATACCTTTCTAATAATTCTTTCACAATCTCTTTTCTCTCCAAGACACTACTGGTCCCCTGCTGCAGGCCCTCAACACCCACTTGGGGACTATTGCAATGTCTTTTCCTAACGTGCAGATCTGACCACGTCAACCCCTATTCAATACATTTCTATGGCCTCCTGTTGCCTCTAGGATTCAATTAAAACTTTTTGTTTGGCTCTTCAAGCCCTCCATAATCCAGTTTCTTCCTGGCTGCCCTTCCATGCACTCTGCAATTCAGTGTCACTAGCCTCTTGAAGTTCTTCGTTCAAAAATGGAGTATTCCATCTCCAGACTCTGACTGTGCTCCCCTATCAGGGATGCTCTTTCTCTCCCTCTTCTTATTCACCTCCTGGCTTCCTTAGCTTACTTCAAGTCCTAGCTAAAATCCCACCTACTACTGGAAGACTTTCCCAATTTTGCTTAATCCTGGTGTGACCTCCTGGGGTAGCTTGTTTGGACCGACCAATTTGTTTGTTGTCTGTCTCTTTAAACTGTGAGTCTTCCAGAGCAGAGACCTGGATTTTGTTGTTATTGTTGCTTTTTACCCCCTCCCCTTTTGTATCTTCAGAGCTTTCTACACTGGCAACTACCTATTGGATGCTGGCTAATGATTCCCTCTTTCATAGATAAGAGTTAGGCTGGAGATGTTACTTCTCTTCAGGGCTTTCCACCTGTCTCATGGCCAGGGGTGATGCAGAAGGAAGGGTAGTGGGTTCCAAGCCTCTCCCATTTTTTTCTCTTCATTTTTAGGTCTGACAGGGTCTTCTTCATGGAAGACAAGAATTCTACCCCACAATCACCAATGCCCGCCCTAAATTTCTCTCCTCTTCCTATTACTCACCTCAAACTTTCCTTCCCAGTAAAGAGCTATAGAAAAGGGGGAGAGGAAAAAAGCATGATCTCATTAGATCACATGATTTAGAAAAGCCAGTCGTGGTCATTTTCTCATTCATCATCTCAAGAGCTGCAACCCCACCAGCCCAACACCCCAGAAGCTCCCTGTTTTCTGCCCTTATTCACATCTTTACACTGTTCCATGCTGCTGCTCCAAGAACTGGAGAGATGCAAAGACAGGAAAGTGCTCCTGAGTATTTCCTTCATTTCTTCTGCCTGCAGGGAGGGGACTCTGAGGTCTAACTTTTGATTATATCAGCCTTCAAGGTTTGCCTCAAGTTTCATTCTCCTTTCAAGTGGAAGCTCTTTGAGATCAGGAAGTGGGTTTTTGTCCTTGCATCCCAGCACCCAGAGCAGAGTTCAGCAATCAGTGACTGGGATTGGATGGAGCTGAAGTACCTGGGAAGCCCTGGATCTAGACAAAGCCTCCCCAGAGCTATGAAAGGGCAGCATCGGTTGGTAGCCCTCGGTTGTGTGTGCGTGCGTGTGTGTGTGTACAGAAGATTAAAACCTAGCACCAAGAAAATGCCCCACAAAGGGTGCGCCCCTTTTCCCCCCTTGGGGAAGTGATGCTTCTGCCAGGCCATTTCTGAAGATTGAGGTCGAATACTGCCACTGATGTGACCTTGAAGAGGTCATTTGCTTCCTCTGGACCTCAGTTGGCTCCTCCTCATCTCTCTGGGTCCTGGATCTTCTGGAGTAGGTCCCTTACGCTGGAGGGGAGGCCGCTTGTCCCTGCTGGGTCCTTTCCTTTTTGCTGGGAGCAGAGCAGAACCTGGGGGCGGTTTCCTTCTGAGCACTGGTGAGAGCTCATTTGTGATGTGGGTCAGGTCCAAGGGGATGGCTCAGTGGTCAAACTCACTCGAAGCCCTTTGGGGGAGGCTGCCCCGGCTCACGGCCCGCCCTTGTCCACGCTACCGGTGCTTGTGCCCTCCAGCCTTCAATCAGCGGGCTGCTGGCTGACAACTCGGACTCCAGACCCCGGAGGCGCCAGCCTGAGACGCACAGAGAGGCTGAGGGGCCTCAGTCAGTGACTATTCGGAGTCCGCCGGGGGCTGGGAGGTGGGACCCTCACGTCTGGGACCTAGCGGAGTGAGGGGAGGGAGCAGCGGGGAGCCCTCGAGCCAGCTCGGACCTCTGCCTGGGGCCCAGACTCCTCCACTGGGCAAAGAGGAAGGGAGAAAAGGGAGGGGCCTTGAGTATCACCTAGGGAGGGAAAAGACAAACCCAAATCGAACCAAAATAAAATGCTCGGACCCCCGGAAAGTGCCTGTGACCCCAGCCCACCCCTGACCCCCCATCCCCGCCCCCGCCTTCTGTCCTTCTTCCCAGAGTCTTTCACCCCCACCTGGCAAAAGTGATCTCTCGCTCCTCAACCTGGAGGTCACCCTGCTCCAGCTCCTGGGGCCCTGGGCTGATCCTGCCGCTCCCCCGACCCCGTACCCGCCCTGGAGACCTGGAGGTCTTGGGGGTAAATGGGATGCCCAAGGGTTAGACTTGACATTCAAAATGGTCTCAGGTTCAGATCCTGAGATTCTGTACTTTCTTTGGCTATATTTTGTTACTCCTGCCCTGAAATAATCGTGATTTCTACTCCCCTTTAAAGTCTATCCAAAGGAGTGAGAGGAGTCGGGAGAGAAAGGAGAGCCCTGGGACAGGAGTGAGGGGATCTAAAGGATCCTCCATCCAATCGGCAAGTATTTATTAAGCGTATCTGAGCAAGGGCCAGCGCCTCCAAATGCTGGGGATACAAACACCAGACAGGCCCAGCTCTCAAAGTCCGCACGTTCTGTCCCAGAGAACACCACCTCGTTCCGTAAATTGGGGGGGGAGGGGAGAGAAGAAAGAGAGAGACAAAGACAGAGACTGAGAGAGACAGAGACAGAGAGAGACAGAGACAGAGATACAGAGAGACAAAGACAGAGAGACAGAGACAGAAAGATAGAGAAGGAGGGAGGGAGGGAGGGAGGGAGAGAGAAAGAGAACCCTGAAAAGCAATTTCCTCAATACATAGCTCGGTAGTTAATCGAAATAAATGTAATCCGTAGTCATTAGGGCTATTTTAGAAAATGAATATGTCCTGCCTTTTAAGGTCCTTACCTTTCTGTCTGGAGGTGATGGCCTATTCCATGATCATTCTTTTGGATTTCGTGATTTGTTAGTGCAATAATCAGAGTTCTAAAGTATTTTATTTTTTTAAATAAGATGTTGTTTTCTTTGAGTAAATTGTTCCCCACATTTTTTCTCATTTCTCTCTGCCTCAGTTCATAAAGTTCTATAATTGTTTATTCATAATAATCTGTTTGTATATTCTTATATCACCATTTGTGTATCAACTTCTTGATTTTTTACTTAAAATGAAAAGACCTGTTTTAAGTATTTCTGCACATATACATCTTTCCCTCTTTCTTTAATTTCTTTGTGGTATTGCCTAGCAACCTAATAATGATCTTGCTGGACCAAAGAGCTTGCACAGTTTGGTAAGTTTGAGCAGACACGGTTCCAAAGCACTTTCCAGAGTGACCGGCTAATTGACAGCTTCATCCACCGTCCGTGATTGGAGCATTTTCTCACAGCTCCTGCAACACGTCATTTTTCCTTTTGTCATCTCTGCACAAATGTCTCAAATTCTGAGTCTTGGCTTGTTTTTCTGTAAAATCTCAGTGCCTTTGCACAAACTTCCCATGCTTGGAAAACATACTCTCCTCATCTCCACCCCTTCCAATGCTTATTTTCCTTCATGGCTCATTTCAAGTACTACTGCCTATAAGAAGCCTAGGCAAATTCCCCACTTGTTAGTGACTCCCTGCCCCTTCTCCAAAGGATGTGATTTCATTTAAGGGTTATTTTCTCCCTTACTTCTCTGAATAGTTGTTGTTATTGTTCAGTTGTGTCCAACTCGTGATGACCCCATTTCCTTCTTCAGCTCATTTTACGGTTGAGGAAACTGAGTCAAATAGGGTGAAATGACTCACTTAGGATAACATAGTAAGTATCTGAGGTCAGATTTGAACTCAAGAAGATGAGTCTCACTGATTTTCAGCACATACTCTATCCACTGTGCCATCAAGCTGCCTCCACTTCTCTGGGTACAAGGGGTTTTTATTTCCCCAGTAGGATTTAAATTGTTATACTATTGCTTAGCACAGATCCTGACATATAGTCAGTCCTTAATAAAAACTTGCTGAATGAATGCTTGAATTTTGTGAGAACCATTAGACTTTTCTCTGACTCACCTGAGAGGAGATATGTAACAAGGTTAGGGAAATGACTCCTTGTACATAACAGGACTTTGCAAATCACCAAACTTAGCTTAGAGGTCATCCCTCAGTCTGTTACTTACTTCATTCTCATATTTAATTTTATTATCCTGAGCTGTAATCCAAAACTATGCTTGGATATTTTCTCATTAATCAATAAAGTTGATTAATGATTAATCAAGCCAAGAAGCATCTAGCAAGTGCTTATTATTTGCCAGGCATTGTGCTAAATACAGGAAAATCCAAATCCAAATGCAAATGGGAAAGTCTGTAAGGAGCTTATATTCTAATGAGAAAATAGCATATAAAAGGGAGCTAAAAGTGGAGAAAGGGAAAGTGGAGTAGTAGAGAAAGTCTTCAGAGCCAGTAGTGCAATTTGGATAAGATTGAAGACATGGCTGGCTTGACTTTTCCCCTTTAAATAGAGGTTATGGGGGAATCAGCCAATCAAGAGGGAGAGGCCAAAAGGGAAGTGTATACTTCTGATGTGAGAAGTAATCTAGACGTAGTGAGCTTCCCATATGAAGACATTTTGTCAAATGGAAGAAAAAGTCCTATGAAGAAATAGCATTGCATCCTGGGGAGGAAGAAAATCATAGCCTTTTTTTCGTGACTTACTCCATCAGAAAATGTATAATATTCTCCACTTACTGTAACTCAACATGGAACTTAGGGAAGCCAGTTTCTGGAATGATAGAAAGATGGGGGGAGTGAACCACTGCTCTGGGGAAAATTTTTACAAATATCCCATTATAAAGCTGAATTGTATCTACTGGCTAATTAATATGGGGGAGATGCTGATTAAATAAATAGATTTCATGGAATCTCTCAGTGGGGATTCATAAGCAATTAAGACAACACTTTATAGAACCCTGAAGGGAGACATAATTTGATATTCTGTGAATACCTAGACTACCAGTTCAGCAGAAATGGGGGATAGTATGTACATAATGTATTGTTTCATAACTTTAGAACTAGAATTGATTATAAAATCTCAGAGGTTATGTGTTCCAACCTCTGCATCCAATAGATAATGTACTGAGGCCCAGAAACTGAGACTGGTATGACTTACTCAGTATCAAGTGCACATGTGTGTGCACACACCCTCTCTCTCTCTTTATATGTGTGTGTGTGTGTGTGTCTTTCCCTGCCTATCTGTCTCTTTCCCCCAGAACCAGTTAATTTGCATGATAGATGCTTTGTCATATGCTCTGACATCCTAAGGTAAAAGAACACCTCTTCTGAGTGCCCCTTCATAGTCTTTCCCACTTGTTTTTTCATGTAAATTTAATTATGATGTCTAGATCTATAAAGTTTCCATATATATACATATATGTACATATATGTATGTATGTATGTATGAATAATGGCATTTCAGCTCAATTCCTCTGACTCCAGATCCTGTAGTATTTCTATTGTGACTGGTCTTCAATCGCTCCCTCTTTCTCTTTTCATATTTATTTGTTGCTCCCCATATGATGGTAATTAGTGTGTACCCTATTCTTTTTGGTCTGCTTTTTCCAATTTACATTATTTCATAGGAGTCTTTCCAGATTTCTTTGCATTCCTCATACTTGTTGGTCTTAATTGCATTATAGTATTCTATTACATTGACATACCACAATTTATCTAACTATTCCCCTACTGTTGGGCTTTTAGATTACTTCCAGTGTTTGTTTTGTTTTGATGCAATTACATAGATTCTGCCTTGAAAGACTTTGAACAGATAACTCTTTATTGGTGTTTATTTATTTTTTAAATACAATTTTCAGGGTATATTTCCACCCATGGAAGCATTGGGTCAGAGAGTATGATTATTTTTGTAGCCTTTTCTGTGTCCCACCAGATTGCTCTTCAAAAAGACTAGACAAGGTTACAATTCCATTGGCAATAAAAGAGAGTACTCGTTTCTCTGCAAGCCCACATTTTGATTTTCATTGCTTTTATTTTTTCCACTTAATAGTATTTTATTTTTTCCAGTCACATGTAAAGATAATTTTTGACACTCACTTTTATAATTTGTTTCTCCCTCTGCTACCTCCTCTCTTAGATGGCAAGCAATCTGTTATAGATTATATCTATACAATCATATTGGACATATTTTGACATTAGTCATTACATTGCTTTTAAACAGTTGATGCATGTAAAGTGGTACCTAAGACTTGCTTAAATTTGTACTTCTTTGATCATTAGGTTGACCATTTTTCAAGTGACCATTAACAATGTATTTTCTTTTTGGAAAATAGTCCATTTATACACTTTAGTTGTCAAGATTTCATATCTCATATTTTTTTGCATTGTTCTCTTGATTATAATTAATTCTGTTGTTAATGTTTTTGATGTGTGTAGGCACATTAGTTATGTCCCCAATAATTATTTCCATTTATGATATTTTTAAAAATCCCCTCTACATTTGTAATATATGCTTGATGACATTTTCTTCCATCTTTTCTAAAATTCTTCTTTGCTTCCTTCTTTGTTTTTGTTTAATCCTCTCACTTCCCCTGGAATCCATTGAATATATGTTGTGATTTACATGCTCAAAATGCCTTTCCATCAAATTGTCATTAAAACATACTAATGAATTTTTCCTTCTGTCAGTTTTTTACTTTCTAAATGTTCAAAACAAAATTAAGCTTTTATAGATATTTGATTGGATGTCAGGCATATTCAGTTCTTTTCCATTAATACATCTCTCTATTTCTTTCTCTGTGTGTATGTATATATGTGTGTGTCTGTCTTTCCCTGTCTGTCTTTTCCCCTTTTTTTATCTGTCTTTTTTTCCCCCAGAATCAGTTAATTTGATTGATAGATGTTTTGTCAACATCCTAAGGTAACATCCTAAGGTAAAAGAACACCTCTTCTGAATGCCCCTTCATAGTCTTTCCCAATTTTTCTTTCATGTAAATTTAATTATGATAGTGTCTAGATCTACTAGATCTAGAAAGTTTCCATTTGATCTTCAACATGTATTAATATTGAATTAAATATCTACGTATACATAAACTCATTAATTTGATGAGTCATGAACATTGTTTTAATTTAACCCGTGCATGAACATTGCATTTCTCTAGTTGCAAGGCTCTCTTTTATTTACAACACTAAGGTTTGATAACTTTCCTTATACAAGTCCTGGATATTCCTGGATAGACTGGTCCCAAAACTTATGAAGACTTTTGATTGTAGAAGTTTCCTTTTTATTATTATTAAAATCTTTTATTGATCTTTAGACAAAGATAGGAACTGAACCTGGGATTTCTTTTCTCAGTTAGAGAAACTATCTATATCAATGCAGGCCAGCCCTTTAGATAGTATCAAGAGTGAACTAGGGTGTAGTTATGTGACACCCAGAGTCACAGAGCTGGGTTTGCAAGGGCCCTGGACTCAAATTCAGGTTTTTTATGCATATTTGTTAAAAAGCTTTCTTTTTATTTTTTCCAGTGTGAAGAGGAAGTAGATGAGGAACTGAGTAGATGAGAAAGAGAGAGAGAAAACAAAAAAGAAAAATAAAGAGAAGAGTATCATTGTGCGTTATGTATATGTACACATACACACCCACACCCATATATATATATATACATACATATATATATATATATTTATATAATACATAGGAAAATACAAAAGAAAGGCCAGAAAGGAAATAAAATCATAAGTAACAAAGAAGGGAGGGAAAGGGAGGCAAGGGCAAGAATTCAAGAAAGGGAGGAGAAAGAATGGGAAAGGGAGGGGAGGGAAGGAGAGGATGGGAAATAGAATAAACTTTTATTAAGTGCCTACTACATTTCAGACTCAATGCTAAGCACTTTACAAACATTTCGTTTCAACTTTGAAAGTTACATGCTGAATTGATTATATATTTAAAAGAAAAGTGGGCCATACATGAGAGATCCTGTGGTTTTATGTATAATCCTTTTCTTCCTGTTATATTACATATGTGCAAATACAAATGTGCATACATATATGTATATGTATGTATACCTATTGCATCAGTGTTTCTTAAGTTTGCAAATTTAAAAAAAAAATCAATCCCTATTTTCCTGGCCCCTGAGTGCAATGCTCTAGCTCCTAGGCAGTAAGCTGCACTACACCTACAACCACAGACCCAATTAAAGCTCAACCATTGAACATTTCCTATATCTGTCTCTAAACCTGTGTCATTGGGACTTGTGGGATTGGAATTAGTTCTGGAAGATAAGTTGGAGATCATCTGTTCCTATTATGCCATTTTAGAAAGGATATGACTGACTTTCAGAAAGGAGTATCATACAGTGGGGAAAGTTAGACCAAGATCCAGAAGAAACTTGCATTCAGAGCTTGACACAAGCACTTAATAAATAGTTGTGAGACTCTACAAAATCCTAGTGCGGAGTCCCAGGGAGTCTTGGGCATGCCTTATGTAAATTTGTTTGCTGAGAACATTGGAACGTGCTCACAGTTGTCTGATAAAACCTCAGGAAACACAAGAAGGGTCAGCTATTCTTTTGATGCCTTAATTAATGAGTATCCTTTATGACAGGCCTGTGTTTGTCCCAGAAACCTGGCCAGTTCCTGGAGTAAACATAATCCCTCTAAAGGAATGAACAAATATTCTCCTTGATGGGCCTCTTGTGATGGAGCATCCTGTCCCTGGGAGGCTGCTCCATTTTAAAAGTCACTATCAAATGACAATACTTATCATAGTGCCTTTTTTGTTCTCAGCCTATAAAAACCCCTTAGTGGAAAGGGACTTTGAAGACTTAAGAAGTCTTGTACAAACTTGCCGAGGAATGGTTCCCACTGGAGACTCTGAATAGAGGCGACCATGAGTCTTCCCAGCCAAGGAATTCAGATGCTGGTGGTTCCTCAGAGTGGTAATGAAGTGTGGTTGTATGTTATTTGTTTGTTTGTTTGTTTGTTTGTTTGTTAGGATGGCCACTATGCTTGCTAATTGTGTATTACTTTTGTGCTAGGAGTTTCCTCTTCTCTTATATCTTTTTTAAATCAAGGTTTTGAGCAATAATAAACTTGTACTCATCTCTTTAAGACTATGCCTGTTGAAATGCAAATCCAGAATCTGGATTAATTTTACAGACTCTCAGCAAATCACCTCTTGGAGGCATAGTTTGCTATAAGGCAGAGCACTGTCTTTTACAAGGTACTGTGAGAATCTAGAAAGAGTCCAGAGAAAAGCAATCATAATAGTCAAGAGTCTTGAAATCACTAATCACGTGGAGGATCTGGGAATATTACCCTAGAGAAGAGAACGTTCAAGGGGAAAGCACACATGAGAGCTGTCTTTGGACAACTATCTGTTATCTGAACTGAGGATCAGACAGAGTTGGTTTGACCCAATAGGCAAGACTGGGAGCAAAGATTCAAAATTACAGGAAAGAGTATAAGAGAAAATTAATCAATGATGAGAGCTGTCCAAAGTACTGATGGGGAGGCTTCAGGAAGTAGATACCTCTTCACTGGATATATATATATATATATATTTAAGATTAGGTGACCTTTTATAGGGAGAAACCAGGGCTTAACATGTAAAATACATTTATTGTGTCGAAGGGGACTCTTCTAGTTCTGTGACAATATGATTCCAATAATAAATTCCAATATTCACTAATGAGTAATGATGATTTTACATATATAATTCACCACCACTACTCCAGCCACTTTTCCAATTATTCACTTCGATGGGTAGATTAGGTCCCCAGAAAATCAAAACTATTTATTATTCAGTTTTCTAAGGTTGGATTTCTATTCTATTGTTCCTAATACCCCCCAACAGTGAGTTCCTGATTGTCAGTAAACATCAATTAGCTTTTAGAAAAGGAAATTTACTAAGAAGGTACAATATGAACAACTGATATGATACATCCCCCTCCAATCCTGGACTATACTCTCCTTGTGCACACATAAATTCCCTTGGGAGAGTGAGTTCAAACTTAAAAATCAATAGTAGTGAAGCATTTGGTCCACATGTATAGCCAAGGGGTATCTCTCCCTTCTCCTAGAGACAAAAGCCTTTTTTAACTTCATAACCTTTAGAAAGTTCTATTTCTGAGAATACATTTGGACTCAGGCAATTTCACTCTTACAAGTGCTCTTCTACTTCCTCTCCTGCTCTAGCACAAATGGAGAAAAAGATGTCAGCTGCTCCCCAATTCTTTTTTTTTAATAAAGCTTTTTATTTACAAAACATATGAGTGATTTTTCTACATTGATCTTTGCAAAAACTTTTTTTTCCCAAGCTTTTCCCCTCCTTCCCCCCACCCCCACCCCTAGATGGCAGGTAATCTAATACATGCTAAATAGGATAAATTATATGACAAATACAATACATGTATACATATCTATACAGTTATCTTACTGCACAAGAAACATCAGATCTAGAAAGAGAAGAAGAAAAAAACAACCTAAGAAGGAAAACAAAATGAATGGAAATATTCACAGAAAGCGTTAAAATGCTGTGTTGTGGTCCACACTCAGTTCCCACAGGCCTCTCTCTGGATGTATATGACTATCTTCATCGCTGAACAATAGGAACTGGTTTGAATCACATCATTGTTGAAGAGAACCATGTCCATCAGAATTGATCATCGTATAGTCTTGTTGCTGTGTATAATGTTCTCCTGGTTCTGCTGATTTCACTCAGCATCAGTTCATGCAAGTCTCTCCAGTGCTCCCCAATTCTTATGCTGGCTCTTTGCCTGGCTCAGCAGCTGGTTGTGTGGCCACTCAGCAGTCTTTTGTCAGACACTGAAGTACCCACAAGGCTGATACATGTGTAAGTACATTTGGGGTTTTTACCTGCTTTCCTCCTGACTACATTGCCCCCAGCTACAATGGCCTCTGAGATTGCCTGGTTTCTAGTGGGACTGTGATGGAAGCTCTGACTCTCTACAATTCTTGTCTGCATTATGCCCAGTGAAACTAAGAGATTCCAAGAATCTACCTGACTTGTGGGAGGTCAGGGGGCTAGTAAATTGGGCAGGACTCAAACTCAAGTCTTCTGGCCCCAGCCTTTAACCAGAATGAAAGCCTGACCAATGAAGAGCACACAAGTGGGGCCCCCTTTAAATTCTTCATTTCATCCTGTTCCTAAGAACAAGGGGCAGCTTACTATGAAGTCGCCCATCTCATTGCCATCTTCCCAGTCTTCCATCCTTCCTCTTCCTCCATTCCCCAAATTATCTGTTCCCTGAAGATGTGGGCTCAGAGTCAGGAAGACTTGAATTGGAGTCCTAGCTCTGGCACATTATGGTTGTGTAACCTTGGGGAAGTCAATTCTCTTTTCCGTGTATCAGGCAAATATCCAAAACTATAGGTAGTGGAGAAAATGGTACTCTGCATTTGTAAAAGGAGTTTGCTCACCTGGGAGTTCCCTCAACCAATTAACTCACAGATCTAGTGTCTTGAATGGGGACATTTCTTAGGATTTGAAACTTCCCAACTAGAGGTAAGAAAGCATTTGTTTCAGGGTCCCGTGGACACTGAAAACCAAACCTTTGACTTAATAGCTAGAAATCGAAGGTGTCGATGATCTTGGAGGCCAGGAGAGGCTCAAAGTGGGGTTTGAACAGACCAAGAACCCACTGAAGATTTTCCTTCTTCAGTGCCCTCCTCCCAGAAGCAATCTCACAGCTCCGGGAGGATGGCCTAGCCTGGAGCACCCAGGTGTGGGGCTAGGAGGCTGGGGGTGGGAGGCAGTCCTTTCTGCAGGGTCCTGGCTCTCTCCAGGCTCCAGCTACTACAAAGTGACCTTCTCCAGTGGGCACCTTGCTTTCCACCCCCAGTCCCCTAGATGCTTCTTTGGGAGCTGGGATCCTTCCAGACTCCAGTCTTGGCGCCTTTCCTGACCCCCACCGCAGCCATTGGGGCCTCTCCCCATCCCTACACCCCCAAATTACTTATCAAAATTTGGCGAACATACTGGAACATGGGCGTATTTTGTTCCCCTCTTTGAGGGCTGGGCCCCCCCTCCCAGCGGGGCTTTCTTGGGGTCCTCCCATCACAAAGAGCCAGGCATTTAATTAGTGCCTACCTTAAAGTTCAGTGGTAGGGGAAAGGTCTCTCCCCCCCCCTGCCCTCCGTTCCCTCCTTTCTTTCATCTCCCCTCCCTTCTTTCTTTCCTCTCCTCTCCCTTCTCCTTTCTTTCTTCTCCCCTCCCTTCTCCTTTCCGCCCCTTCCCTTCCCTCTTTCCCCCTCCCCTCCTCTAACCTTCCTTTTCTCCCTCTTCCTCTTTACTTCTCCCCGCTCCTCTCTACTCCTCCCCTCTTCTCCCATCCCTCCCATCCCCTCCCCTCCTCTCTGCTTTTCCCCCTCCCCCTCCCTTCCTCTCTTCTTTCCTCTCTTCTCGCTTTCCCCGTTTGTCCCTCCCCTCCCCACTTTCTCCTCTTTGCCCTCTCTCTCTGTCTCTGTGTCTCTCTGTCTGTCTCTGTCTCTGTCTCTGTCTCTCTGTCTCTGTCTCTGTCTCTCCTCTTCCTCGCCCCGAAAAGATAATATCTTGTCACCATTTAAGGGACCAGATTAGGTCTCATCAAGATAACTTCCCCCCTTTCTCCCCCCGCCGTAATTTCCAGAACTTCCCTTTCGATAGCCACCCCCCAGTTTCCAAAGCGTTTTCCTTCTGCCCTCCTTAGGGGATTAGAGTCGGCCTGTCACAGATTGCTCCCACTTTACAGAGGAATGAAAACTAAGGCACAGAGCGACCAAGTGACTTTTCTAGCTTGCCGGGGCGCAGTGTAAAGGTTAGGAAACACGCACCCACCTGTCTCGAGGATCTCCATGAATATGGGGCAGACGTGACGGATCTTGTTGAGCCATCGTGACCTTAATCACTTCAGTCCCAACCCCAGTTCTAATAAATCCGGCTGCCCCAATCCCAGCCTGTATTTCCCCGGTCTCTATACTGCTCTGCTACCTTTTCCCGTGCGCATTTGGTCCTCCCCTTTCCACTTCCAGGGGCCTAGATCGCCTTCGCCGGGCATTTGGCAAGGCTGGCTCGCTGAAGCTTAATTTGGGCATCCATAATAGCCAGCTAACTGGCCGGTGTGCAATTTAGTCTTCCGGTAATTAAGCTACAAGAGCACTAATTAATTAGAATCTTCTTAATGATGTTACAAAGTAAAAACTCCATCGCTGTGAGCAGGATTCGAACCTGCGCAGGGAGCCCCCATTAGATTTCGAGTCTAACGCCTTAACCACTCGGCCATCACAGCTCCGGAAGTTGAAGTGGCCAAGCAAGAGAAACGATGGCCTTGAGAAAAACCGGCCAGCGTGATATAGGTGTGCAGGGCGCTCTGGTCTCTAGGGAATACAGGCGGCAGTCTATATCACGTAACGCAGGACCTCCCAAAGCCGCCAAGTGTATGAGAAGATAGGATGCGTTGTGAGCGTCTAAATCAGGGGCTGCACCGGCTACTGGAGGGGAGGGAGCGAGCAGGGGTCGGTGGCGCCGGACCAGAAGCCGGCGATGACCCGGGGACACCCAGGAGGTCCAAAGCTTCCAGACACACAATGAGAAAATAATGCTGCTGCTGCTGCTGTCTCTGTACTATTTCAAGGTTTGCAACAGGAGAAATCAAACGAGGTAGCATTTCTAGAGGCTTTAAGGTTGGCAAAGCACTTTACAAATATCTCGTTTGAGCCTCACAAGGACTACAGGGCTGGGGCTAGCCCCCTTTTACTGATGAGGAAATTGAAACATAATTAGGGGACTTGCTCAAGATCATACAGCTACTAGCAATTTGTCTGAGGCTGGATTTGAAATCAATCTTCCTGACTCCAGCTTCAGTGCTCTAGCCACTGCTCCTGAGCTGTCAATTATTCTTAACTCCATTTTATATATATATATATATATATATATATATATATATATATATACCTATGTATGTATGCACATGTATTTGTATTTATATATATACATACATGTGTATGTATATGTATTTGTATATATATATATGTATATGTATATATAAATGGGGGCTCAAGAAGACTGGACTCTTCACCGTGACTGAATTATATTTGTATACCCAGCATTGAGAAGTGTCTGACCTGACAGCCACTTTAATATATGTTCATTGATTGAATGAGTGATTGATTGAATGAGATCTCCGAGCCAGCTCCTCTCCAAACCTAGATCCCAAACCGGCTTGGATTGTCCAGGTTTAGAGAGAACTGGACCACGGGCATGTCTAAGGATCGGGACTAGAAGCAAACATGTATTAATGACGGGAGAATTGGCTTTCCATCCTGACTCTCTGTACTGGGGTACTTTTCTTGTTGGTGTATGGACATTCTCATTCACCAAGTGAAGGAAAGCCTGGCACTGCTCTGCCCAGGCCCCTACTCTGGGATGGTCCTGGTCTTGAGGCCGTCATCAGCCGCCAGGAGCCAGCCTCCTGAATCCAATACTCTGAAATTCCTCAGACACATCTCCTGTCCTTCATCTTCCCCTCAATTTAAACCTTCTCAGTTCACACCTTAATATTAAGCCCCTGGGCACCCCCATTTTCTCAAACTATCAACCCCAGGCTAGAATGGAGTAGACATCATTCTCAGGGACAGCAGGTTTTTCAAGTAATCTGGCAAAAAGTGATGGAAGCTCAAACCGAGGAGGTAGGAACAGAGGGACTAAGGAAGGAACAAGAAGAACTGCTCCCCTGGGTGCATGGGATAAAAGGGAATGGTGAGGACAGGGGTGGGCACGCTAGATCTAGAAAAAGAGGACTTGTGTCCAGATCTGGACCCTCCCGTATTCTAATAGATACACAATTCCTTTTGCAGTCGGGAGGCACTCTCTCGTTGGATTTCATTTCAAAATGCATCAGGCAATTATGTTGTCTTTCTGTTTCTGCCTCTTCCCCAATGGAAACTTAACCTTTACCAGTAACTTCTCAGGGATCTGATAAGTGAGTTTTCTCTTGTCTTGCCTCCAGTCAGGCCTTCCCCTTATTTCTTAGCCATCCCTCTGCCCTGGATCATCCTCCCCTGCTTCCCTTCCCAGTAAATCCTCTATCTCCCTATTTACCTAATCCTTTTTCCCTGGAAGAGATCCCCCAACTTCCCCTCCTGGTCTGGGTCGAACATATCTACAAAATCTTGGGATTTGGAGCTAGAAGTCACCTTAAAACTTCTTTTATCCAACCTCCAGTTGACAGATGAAAAAACAGATACCCAAGGAGGTTGTGACTTATCCACTGTCTGTAAACATCAGTGGCAGAATGTGATCCCAAGTCCCTTACCTACAAGAAGCATGCATTTTACACTCTAAGCCCTGCTCCAGTCTAAACACCCCTCAGTGTCTATGTGCTAATAAAAGTGTTCGTTGTGTTGCTTTCAAACTTTAATCAATGTCGTGGTCTGAAGCTAACTGACTAGGTTGGGTTTTATCTGTTGGACCTCTCATCTCCCTTTCAGATCTGTTGCTAATCTTTAAATATATATTACTGGGCTTTTTTTTAAAGGTAGATTTAAGGGAGGGGTTAATGTAGCAAAGGGCAGCCAGTCTATAAACCTCAGTGAGAATGACTTTCTCAGATTTTTTTTTTCAAATGCTCATTAAAAGATAAGATTTTGAGAGACAATGGAGAGAGATTAAGCATCTGTGGCTCTCAGATATGAGAATCTGAAGCAAATGGCCCTTTTCCCTGTTATTGTCAAAGATCTGACTCTGAACCCTTCTGAGGTTCCTTAGGATCCTCGTGGGTACCCTTTCTCATTAAAGGAACCAACTCCTCTGTAGTCTGAAGGTCTTTGGGGCTGCAAAAGTGGAGACTGAAGAGACTTGATTTATGCTGGAGACTACTGGGATAGATTTTCCCCCCAGCAGGATGTTTCTATTTTGCTCTGTAAAAGCATGCAAATTTCTTGCAAGGGAAGCAAGATTTATTTCTCATTAAAATATTTGTTCAAGGACCCGATTCAAGCAGCAGTGCCAGGCTCCTCTTCCCCTCACTCTTTGCTTCACATCAGAAAGAATGAGTCACCACTCTGGGCTTGGTGAGAGTTAAGGGAGAGAAAATAAACAGATGCCTCCAAGGGTATTGTTTTAATCAATTCAGGAAGATATAGGGGGGAGGGGAAAGGAGGCGGCAGATCTGGAGTCTCCAAAGAGTTAGAGAAAATAGCAAGTTCAAAAATTGTATTTTATTATTACTTCCCCCTTGCCCAGTCTAGCCAGAAACCTATTTTCTAAGGGTTACTTAAGGAAAGGGACAAGAAATTCACTTGATTGTCAATTTCTTGAGCATGGGGCTATTCTCCATCTTCTACCTTGCCCAAGTTCATAATGGTATGGCCACAATGGGGGGCTTCGTATCCCACTGAGGAGTCCCGGAATGGCCGAACGACTAAACTAGAAAGGGTCTCCTAGGCCATCTTTTCCCATCCTCTCATTAACTGAACACAAGATTGAGGTTCAAAGTGTGACAGAACCTTCAGAGGCTAATTAGGTTGCTGACTCTAAGATGAACTTAAGGGGAAGTATTGGAGAAGTATCTCCCTTAAAAAAAAGTCTTCCAGTGTCTCTGTTACTGTGGTAACTGTCTCATGATCCTTTGCCAGCCCCCAGTCTTCTCTTCACCAAGATAGTCATTCTGACTATCTTCTCCACATGGCAGGGTCTGAATAAACATTGATAAATTTAATGAAGGGGGATTAAATAAAGGTAATTTATTAAGCATTTACAATACATTACCACACTAGAGTAAACCCTGGGCATGCAAAGTCACAAAACAAGAAGGACCTTGCCTTCAAGGAGCTTACACTCTCAGGGGAAGATAACACCCATGTTGAGGTGCCACATTTTAAGAAAGATGTTCAATTGGACCCTCAAAGGAGAGAGGACCAAACAGGAGGACCTGGAGTTTGTGCTGTATGAGGATATACTGAATAAATCAAGACTATTGAACTAAGAGAAGAGAAAGTTTTGGGAACTATAAAAATGAGTTGATATTTTTTTGCTGAGGCAATTAGGGTCAAGTAACTTTCTAAGGGTCACACAGCTAGAACCTGTTAAGTATCTGAGGGAAGATTTGAACTCAGGTCTTCCTGACTTCAGGGATGGTACTCTATCCCCTGTGCCACTTAACTGCTCCTCTAAGTTAGATCTTTTAAAAGGATTGATATAGGGAAAAATTAGTGTTGTTCAGCTTCATCCTAGTGGGCAAGAGGGTAAAGAGGCAAGTATTCCTCAGGACCTGGGCAAGTTTGGAACACCCTCACACCTCCACATTCACACCCACACACACCTCCATGCACAAACATATACACACCTCAACTCTTTCTTTCTTGGACAGTATCCTGAAAGATGTAGCCTACTAATGTAGCCCTTGAGAACCCCAGAACACAGGTCCACAAAGGGACTTTAATGGAGGTCCATCTAGAATCAATTTTGCAATTGAAAAGAAGTATGGTGAAATGGACACAGAAGAGTCCAAGGATTCAAGACATTTGGGCTTTAATCAGAGCTCCATGATCTTGGGCAGATCACTTGGTGTCTTTCTGCCTCAGTTTCCTGATAAGAAAAACAAAAGGATTGGGCCTGATGATTCCTAATGTCCTGTCCAGATCTGACATTCTATAGTTCTATGGCCAATTGTAATGGGATTACTTTGTGAACAAATGAACCAGTCAGCCTCTTGACAGTAGTAGAACCTGTTTCCCTTTCCCTGCTAATTTGAGACCCAGTTTCATGCTTGCTAAGAACAGATGTACCCATCAAAAACAAAACAAAAAAAATGAGAATCAATGCACTGTCCAGTCAGAGATCTGCCGCAAGCCTTTATTATATATACATATATATATACATATATATATATATATATGTAATCTAATCATTAGTCAACTACACTGCTCTCCATCTGCTCCCCTGGCCTATGTGATTCTAACAGTAGTAAGATCACCTGAAAAGTTCTAACATCCTATATTCTAGAGAGAAACAATTCCATAATTTTAAAAGCTTGCTGGGAAGTTTGAACTCCATTTTTTAGGGTGAAATAATTCTTAATATTTTTGGTACATCTTAAAATTGAAATCATGCTCTCCCCCTGTTTCAACTATAACTAGTGCTACCTAAACAAAAACAAAGCCTGAGCATCGTTATGCTCTGAGAAAGCTTAATTCGGGTCCCTGTGGCACCTTGCTATTGAGAGCCTGTATTACAACTGTAACCTTAGACACTTCTGTTGTAAAATCATATTCTTGCTTCCTCATAACTTCCTTCAAAATACTTCCCTGGGGAAGAACATGGCCGTACTTCAAGAAAAGCTCGATGTTTTAGAGCACCCCACCCCTCCTTTCTCCCCATCCTGTTGGCTAGTGACTTGCCTTGGATTTCGACAGAAGAAGCCAAGAGGGCTTTTTCCCTGTCTAGCACACTGTAAATGCTGTGTCTGTTTAACAAATACAGATGCTTAGTTAGAGCTATTTCTTCGGCTTAAACATTTTACCAAATGTGCTCATGAAGGCGCTGCATTCCGTGCCTCCAGACCGCTCCCCGTTACCTTCAGCATTTAGTCTGAAATGCTCTCACGACCGGTCTCATTTTACCTAGTACCTAGAACTTTACCTAGGACCTATTCCTTGTTGTACTAGATAATCTTTGCTGTTCCTTGCCTAGGACCCTTCCTCTCACAGCTCTAGTATTCCCTCTGGCTCTTCCTTCTGCTGGAAATTCTGTCTGCCCCTTAGCTTCCTCGTCTCCCTTCAAGTTTCAGCTAAAGTCACACTTTCTGCAAGAAGCCCTTCTAGGTCCCTGGCAATTGCTTGCGCTTTGTGTTTATCTGCAGTTTCCCCTGCCTCCATATTGTTTGTATGTAATTGTTAGCAATTTCTATTCCCTATTAGACTGGGACCTTCTTGATGACAAAAGCTGGTTTTAGCTTAGTATACAGTAGATACTTGATAAATGCTCACTGACTAGACTTGGAATCACCCAGTCCGCCATTTTGCAAATGCATTCCAGTCACCAGAGTGGGGAATCAGGCAGAAGAAGAGATGTTGTTCAAGACAAAGCAAGTGCCCCTAGTGGGCAAAAATGTCACAAGTGGGAGCTCTTGCGACAGTGGGACAAGAAGTTGCTCCTGGGATACATGAAGAAACTGGGACCTGGAGAAATGAGATGACTGGAATTAAGAGCAAAAACTGGGATCTGGACTCAGTTTCTATGACTTTGTGTTCCATGAAGCCCTGCACATGTATGTGAGTGCACCAGAAAGGAGACACATGATGTGAGTGTTGGGAGGTAGGAGGAGTCTCCTGGGCTTGGAGCTTGTCTTATTCTAGCTCCAGAGGGGAAGATACACATGGAGCTGACTGACTTGAGACCACGACCACATCAAAGAGTCCTTTCCCCCAAAAGTAAGGCATTTCATTTTCCAAGAATTATGGTGGTAGTGGTTCATTTGCTTCAGAATGATCTGTCATTCCCTTCTCCAGCTCATCTTGCAGATGAGGAAACTGAGGCAAACAGAATTAGGGTCACCCAGCTAAGAAATATCTGAGGTCAGATTTGAACTCATGAAGAAGAGTCTTTCTAACTCCAGGCCCAGTGCTCTATCTACTCTGCCACCTAGCTGCCTTCAACAAGGATTGTGTCCATCATGGTAATTTTGATGGTTATTTTTAAAGAAATGGTTTTATGAAAAGTTTTTCCTTCCTAGGAGAAATGTGAGGATGAAGCTGTATGGAAGGCTAGTGCTGCACTGATATGAAATCACGGTTGCACCCAATTACCAAAGCATAAACCTTGCTCAAAAGAAAGTTTACAATCCCTTCCTTGCCAATCACCATTGTAAGGACTGTTAAGTGGAGTCAGAAATGGCACAGTGAGCAGTGATGGGTTAGAAGGCAGAAAAAGCTGTTAGTTTTCATGCTCAATCTTGATTTTCATAGTTTCTTACTATGAGACCTCACTTCACTTTTCTGAGACTCAGTCTTTTCATTTGCAAAATAGGGAAATAATATTTCTAGTGTCTGCCTCCTGGAGCTGTTGTTGTGGGGCTCAAATGAGAGAATATCTGTAAAGCCTGTCACATACACTGAGGGGTTCTGTGCTGATGAAAGGGATAGAACACTGAGCCTGGAAGACTCATCTTCCTGATTTCAAATCCAGCCTCAGACATGCTCTAGCTGTGTGACTCTGGGCAAGTCACTTAACCCTATCTGCCTCAGTTTCCTCATCTCTAAAATGAGTTGGGGAACCAAATGGCAAACCACTCCAGTCTTTCCCGAGAAAAGCCCAACTGGGTCATGAAGAGTTGGACATGATTGCAATGATTGAACAATAGCAACACCCAATGTGCTTGACAGATGTTATTAATTTAGGGCAACAGGGTCACTTTTCTTTGGACCTAGCTGGTGTTCCAAGTTGTAATTACAGAGAGGCTATCATCCTGGCTTTTGGAGTGAGAGAACCATGGCAGAGCTTATAGTAACAACAACAACAACAACAACAACAAAAACTAGTAACTAGCATTTCCATAGAGCTTTAGATCTGGGAAATGCTTTATATATCTCACCTCATTTGCGTCTCCCAACAACCCTGTGAGATATGAACTATTATTATCTCCATTTTACAGATGAGGAAACTGAGGCTGAGAAGACTTAAGTGACTTTGTCCAAGGTCACTCAACTGGTTCATGTCTGGAGCAGAATTTGAATTCAGGTCTTCCAGACTCCAGGTCCAGGGCTCTATGCACTTTGCCACTATGGAGCTCAGATTTGTCCTGGCTGTACTTGAGGAGCCATAGATAAGATCACTTGGAGCCTCAGGTTCTTTACCTAGAAAAGAAAGGATCTGTCCCATTAAGTGTTCAAGGTCCTTCCTAGTTCTACATCAAGGACTCCTCAATTTCCTCATCTGCAACATGAGGGCCTTAGAGCATATGAGACCCCTCCCCACCCCAGCTCAGATCTAAGAGCATTTAAGGGGGTTTCCTGCCTTTCAGGCAGCAGGAGGTGAGAACTGCTCAGGGCCCTCACATTCATTTTAGGCCAATTGACCTTTCCATGTGGCTGGGTGGTGCCCCTTTACTTCCATTGTTCCACAACAAGAGGCACTCTTGATAGGAACCAGACCCCTGAGCTGCTAGAGTACTTAGGGCTCTAAATATTTGCTTGTGAGTTTGGCCTATCAGCCAAGTGAAAAACCAGGTCACTTGTTTGGTCCTTTTGGGGGGGTACCCCCCTCCACACACATCCTTTCAAGTCTTGCCAGGGATTTTACAAGTGAGGCCCAAAAGGAAGGGGAGGAGAGAGGCAGCCTGAAGAGACAATTCCTTGGCTTCTGCCATGGAGATCGGAAAGCTTTTTTAAAACATATTATGCTTGTCCTTGGGTCCTCTTGGCAATGGCTTTCTTGTCCAAACCTGCCTGTGCCAAAGGTTTGGACTGCTTGACCTCTGTTAGTTTATGTACTCTTAGCAATGAGGGATCAGACTGACTCAGTGGGACCCTGAAAACCACCTTGTGGAAATGTACACCATGAATGAACCAATTCTAAGGAAAAGAAAACCTTCTAACACTCAGAAGGGCCCCCAAAATAGTGAAGGTAACTTTGGGAGGTCAGAGCTTCCCCTCCCTGGAGATATTTCATCAAAGTCTTTGGGGTTCACTTTGTCAGGTTGTGATGGGGTCCCGGTTGGACTGCGTGCTTTTGAGATCCCCTCCAATTCAGTGATTCTGTGATTCAAATATTGAGGATGTGAAATTTCCTGATGGGCCTAAGTGGTCTAATGCTTGCATACTGGCCCCCCTAGTTTTTTTTTTTTTTTTAACCACCAGGCCATTAAAGTTTACAGCTGCCTCTGGGAATGGGAGAAGCAGAGTGGTCATGAATTCATTTACTTCATCCAAGCAATATTAAGCAGGAAAGGAAGGAGAGGGAGGAGAAGGAGGAGGCAGTGAGGGGGGAAAGATAAGTGGGAAGGGGGTGCTGCTGGCAGGCCTGGATCATGGCGAGACCTAGACTATTTACACTATCTGCGTGCAATTTATGGAAGTTGTCTCTCTCCTGAAGGAGGTGAGCTTTGGAAGAGGAACCATGTTTATGCCTTTCTTTGTATTCCCACCACTTGGCACCATGTCTGAGCAATAGGAAGCCCTTGCTGACCAGCAGACAGTACCTGCCATGACACACAAGTCTCATCAAAGACAAAAATTGATATTTAGCTCAAGGTAGTGATGCTCATTTTCCTTGAAGTCTAAAACTCTCCCTCTACCTTCTTATGGAGAAGAAAGATGGGGAACAAACAGGATTGGGGGAGCTTTTACTTTCAGACTCTCTGACTGCCCCAAACCTTCCTGCAGGAAGCAGAACTGATGATTCTATTTTGGTGCTTGGTATAATAACTCACTCACAGCTCTCCATAGCACTTCAAAGTACGCAAAGTTTTGGTTGTCGTAGTTTGATCACAACTATCCTATGGGAACCAAGAAAAGTCCATGATCCTCATTTTCCAAATGAGGAAATTGTGACCCACACAGGTAGATACTTCCTTGTAGCTACACGGTCATAGCCACCACCGTTAGGCTTTGGACATACTGTCTCCTCATCCTCAGGGAAGTGACCGCCACCAGAATGCCTTCCTGTCCTCCTGCCTGCCTAATGGTCATAGATGCTGGGGAGTATGGCACAGGTGATCTGGATGGAGGCTACTTTCTCTCCATATTTCTTTCCATGCTAGGTTGAAATCAGGGTGGGACTAGGAAATTAAGCATTTGTTCTGAAGCTAACTTTGTAAAATAAGGAAGCATATGCAGCTATACTTCAGAGTCATTTTATTTTCAAATACATTTTATTGTGATCAATTTCATTTCTCACTAGCTGAATCCCCTGGATTTGATCCTCCCATCATCCTTTCCCTCCCTGTCCCATTTCCCCTGAAAAAGCTCATCATTAAAAAGATTGTGGCAGCTGTGGTCCTCACATCTAGTCAGAACCCTCACTTCTTCTACCCCTCTGATCAGAGGCCTAGAGGCTGGAGTAAATTTCCCTTCCCAGAGCTCCCTTTGTAGAGGGCTCAGAGTCCCAAGCAATTTCTCATCAGCTGCTCTTTCCTCATCAAGGAAATTAATCATCAGGAAAAAGCAAAGAAAAGAGGAGAGAAAAAAAAGAGGGGCTTAAAGAAGGCTAAGTAAAGAAAGGGGTGAAGGAAAGGAAAATAAAGAGCCCCCCAAAATCATTGAACCACATGCTATCAAGGACAAGGAAAGACACTCGTCAGCAAAAGATGGCAGAGATGAAGACTTGCCTTTGCCTTTCTTGAGTGGGGACCAAGGTAGGGATGGGGTGAAAGAGAAGGCAACTGGATTAAGGATTAGTCTCAACCACAGAAAAGTTCAGAATTGGGTCATCGAGAGCCTCAGTTTTGCCAGATTGTCACGGCTGACAGGAAGCAAATTAACAAGTAAACAGTGTGTGTGTGTGTGAGCTGAGCGCCATCTCCACAGTCCAGATATTTCCTGGAAGGGCAGGCCAGGGAACTAATCAATGCATACATCCAGAAAGCATGACGAGGGCCAAGGTTCACAGCTTCCACTTTATACTGCAGATTCATGGCCAAGATCATCTGAGACAACTCCGGGGTGAAAGGGATTCAGAACAGACTACCCACTATCCCCATTCTCTTCTGCTTTTGCAAATAACAAAAATCTGCCTCTCTCTGAAGGCCCTTTCTCCCCTTGTCAATGAATTTAAGGCCATCAGAAAGCAAACTCTAATGTACCTTTCAAACATTATCTCAAAATGTCCCCCTTCATAATTTGTATATCACTATCAAGCAGAGCTATTGCTTCCTGAATTAGAGATTGCATCTCCACTCGCCATACAGTTGCCCAAACTATCCATTGCCCTTGCAAACTATTCATATCCTTCTGGTCTCTACTTCTTGGAATATTGGGCTTCTTCCAAAGTTCAGCTCAGGTCTGAAGAAGTAAATCAAGAAAAGAAAATAGAGGGGCCCAGGAGAGTATCTTGGGGGTATTCCTACATTTTGTAGGCATGAAGGGTGATCCCCCAAAGGAGACTGACCAAGAGTAGCTGGGCCTGTAGGAGGAACCAGGTAAGTGGGAGTCCATAAGCACTCCTTCTACAAAAAAGGGCTTCTCGGTGATTTTCTCAGTGTCAGGGAATAATGGCTGTAGAAGAGACTCTATCTGCTCTTCAACTCATTCAGATCAATCAATATTTATTGAATCTCCAAGTGTGCTAGGTACCATGCTTAGTGCCGGGCCCATTAAGGCAAAGACAAAGGTATTTCTGTCCATCTGATACTGACCCTATCTCTGGCTATTTTCCAGTTCCATGGACACTTATCTAGCAACTGGGCTGTTTATCTCCATGCCCCCACTCTCACTGTAAGAGTCATCCTGTAGCCTTTCTACTTACATATTTATATTCTGACATGACTTTAAAAATACATTTTTCTTTATGAGGTAGAGCTAAGATGGATCATTATGGGCAGCCACCTAATTGACAACCATTCACAAGTCACCCTTTCCCTTTCAAAAAAACTTAAAAATAATGCCTCAAATCAAATTTTAGAACAGCAGAAGCAACAAAAAGTATGGATAAGATGTTTTTTCTGGCTTAAGAAAACTTCAGAGGGAAACAGGAGAAAACTGATGCTAGAGGGGAGGTCTAGGAGAGGTCTGTTCAGAGTCTACACAACTGGGACCAATGGCAGCTACAACAGCAGCTACTTCAGGAGCTCTTAGCCCAGAGATGGTGAGAAGGTGAGAATGGCCAAAACGAGATAACTGAAAACTCTTTTCTAGCATTGAGTAGAAGATGACACTGATTGGTAGTTTTCTTGCCTATATTCAGTTCTGGAGTCATAGTTCCAAGGTAAAGAGGAGTGCTGGTGTTTAGTGATAAGAGAGTAGAGGTCCTGGTCACAGTAGCAAAGCAGAGACTCTTTAGATCCACTCATTGTGCTGGACTATAAACACAAAAGCTACTTGGCCTTTAAACCTAAATGACCTTGGCTTTCAATGAAGGACAATAATAGTCCTCCTCTCAAGTCTCCATGGCTCAGAGTTTAGGGTCTGATGGCTAAGAATGAGTGTTATCTGTGAAAACAGCAGCATACACACACACACACACACACACACACACACACACACCCTTGAAGCTCAAGACAATGTTCCTTCCATTCTGGGAAGTAGAGCTCCAATTTAGCATAGAATTAATTAAAAGTCAAAAAGTAGGCTTAAAATGAGCAAACATCAGGAAAAAAAACCCTGACTGTAGAAAGTTACCATGGTGACAGGAAAGATCAAAACAAACTCAGTGGAAGACAGCAAAATCAAAACTCCAACATTGAAAACCTCAAAGAAAAATATAAAGTGACCCCAGGCCATGGAAGAGCTCAACAAGGATTTTAAAAATCAAGTAAGAGAGGTATAAGAAAAATTGGGAAAGAAATGAGAGTGATATAAGAAAGTCATGAAAATAGTCAACAGCTTGGTACATGAGGTACAAAAAATTTATTGAAGAAAACAATTTTAAAAGAGTAATAGATCAAATGGTAAAAAGAGGCACAAAATACAATGAAGAGAAGAATACTTGGAAAAAACAGAATTGGCCAAATGGAAAAAAGAGGTACAAAAATCTACTGAAAAAAGAACTCTTTTAAAAAGCAGAATTGGTCAAATGAGGAACAAAAGGCACAAAAGCTCATTGAAAAAAATACTTCCTTAAAAATTGAAATTGATGGAACTATGCCCAAAGGACTATCAAACCCTTTTATCCAACAGTGTCTTTACTGGGTCTGTATCCTAAAGAGGTCATAAAAAAAGGAAAAGGACCCACATGTGCAAAAATGTTTGTAGCAACCCTTTTTGTGGTGACAAGAAATTGGAAACTGAAAAACGCCCATCAGTTGGGGAATGGCTGAAAAAGTTATGGTACATTAATGTAATGGAATATAATTATTGTATAAGAAATGTTCAGCAGAATGATTTCAGAGAGGCCTAGAGAGACTTACATGAACTGATGCTAAATGAAGTGAATAGAACCAAGAGAATAGTGTACACAGTGGCAACAGGTTTATGAGATGATCAGCTCTGATGGATTTGGCTCTTTTCAACAATGAGGTGATTCAGGCCAGTTCCAATAAACTTGTGTTAGAGAAAGCCATCTCCATTCTGAAAGAAAGGGACTGAATGTGGATCACAACATAATATTTGCACTGTTTTTGTTGTTTACTTGTTTTCTTCTTTCTTTCTCATTTTTTTTTCCTTTTGGATTTGATTTTTCTTGTGCAGCATGATAAATGTGGAAATATGTTTAGAAGGATTGTATATGTTTACATAGATTGGATTGCTTGCTATCTAGGGAAAGAGGTGGGGAGAAAGGAGAGAGAAAAATTTGGAACACAGGGTTTTGCAAGGGTGAATACTGAAACTATCTTTACATGTTTTTGTTTTTGTTTTTGTTTTGTTTGTTTGTTTTTGGTTTTTTGGCTGAGGCAATTGGGGTTAAGTGACTTGCCCAGGGCCACACAGCTAGGAAGTGTTAAGCGTCTGAGACCAGATTTGACTTCAAAGCTGGTGGTGCTCTATCCACTGTGCCACCTAGCTGCCCCATTTACATGTATTTTAAAAATAAAACAATTATAAAAAATTAAAATTGAGCAAGTAGAAGCTAATGACTTTCTGAGGCATCAAGAAAAAATAAAACAAAATCAAAGAATGAAAAATAAAAGAAAACATGAAATATCTCATTGGAAAAACTCACATGAAAAACAACTGATATGAAAAAAATTAAAAATTATTGGATTATCTGAAATCCATGATCAAAAAAAGAGCTTAGATATCATCTTTCATGAAATTATCAAACTACCGGATATTTTAGAATCATTAGGTAAAATAGAAATTGAAAGAATCCCCCAATTACCTCCAGAAAGAGATTCCAAAATGAACACTCCAAGAATTATAGCCACATTCCAGAGCCCCCTGGTCAAGGAGAAAAGCAATCAGAAATATCATGGATCCACAGTCAGGACAATATAAGATTTAGCAGTTTCTATATTAAAGTATAGGAGGCGTTGGAACATAATATTCTAGAGGACAAAAGAGCTAAGATTGCAACAATCACCTACCCAGAAGTTTAATGTAATATATATTATGTAGCTTATATAATGATATTACATAATACATATATAATACAAACATATACATAATATAGAATATATAATAATACATAACTATATATTATATATAATACATGCATACATGATATATAATACATAAATGTATGTAATTATAATATATATGTGTATATAGTTACAAATAATATAATACCCAGAATATAATATAATCATTCAAGAGAGGAAAATGAACACAACAAAATAAAGGATTTTCAAACATTCCTGGTGAAAAGACCTGGAATGGATATGAAATTTGATCTTCAAATACAAGACTTGAGAGAAGCATAAAAAAGTAAACAAGAAAGAGAAATAATACCTGATTCAATAAACTATTTATTCTCCTATATAGAAAAATGGTACTTGTGACTCCTAAAATCTTTCTCATTATTAGGGCAGTTAGAAGGTATATACTTAAGAGGGTATGGGTGTGAACTGAATATGATACAATGATATCTACAAAATTAGGATAGAGAGAAATTTATTGCTAGTCATCATTATTGTGAAAAAATTACATCAACTTTTGCTAATAAATTCTCATTTCTCAAATATGTAAAAAAGAATCAAATTTATATTTGTTCAAGTTACATTTTTTCTTTGAAGCTTTGCTTGTAACTATTTTTACATTGTGTCTTGGTCTTTCCCAGACTAAAAGCAGATTTTTATGGTCAATTTCTTCTTTTGTTGCTTGCTCATTTTTCCAGCCTCTTTCTTGATTTTGAAGTCTATGTTTAAATTTGGTTCTGTTCATCTGGGGTTGGGGAAGCACCGTCCCTAGCTTTGGGATTTTTCCTGCTGCTATTTTCATTGCTAGTTCTGAGACTCTGAATGTTTTTGGTGCTTCTAAGAGGATGTGTTCCAGGGAAAAGTGTGGTTACTGCTCTCTTATTCTGTGCTCTGGTCTTTATCCAGAAAAAGACCCCTGATCCCCTGCAGCTACAACTACTAACACTCCTCTCTGCCCTGAAACTGTGACCAGGGCCATTGCTCCTTCATGACCAATTAGAAGCACTTGTTTTGTCCTGGAACTATGACCAAAAACTGCAACAGGATTTTGAGCCTGTGTCAGCTCCAGGTCCACTGTAATCTCTTCCTGATCAGTTATTTGATCCCCTTCCCATCCCTGGGCTGATATCTTCCAAAGCTATTGGCAACCTCCAAGGCCCACTATTGGTGCTGCTTCTGGGTCAGCCCCCACTAAGTGTCACACACCTCTCTTGTTAACCTCCTAAATTATTTTAGAGTGAAAAAAACCCAACTTTTTGTTGGCTTACATGGAAAAAAATTGAATTATCAAAAATCTAACCCATCCTCCATTCAACTTTCTTTCTCTTTTTATTCCTTCTTTCTTTCTGTCTGTCTCTTTCTTGTCTCCCTTCCTTCCCTCCTTCCTTTTTTGCCTCCTTTCTTCCTTCCTTCTCTCCTTCCCTTTTTTTCTTCCCTCCCTCCTTCCTTTCCTCCTTGCTTCTTTCTGTCCTTCCTTCCTTCCTCCCTCCTTCCCCACTCCCTCCTTCCTTCTCCTCTTTTTCCTTCCTTCCTTCTTTCCTTCCTTTGTTCCTTCCTTCACTCCTCCCTTCCTATATACCTCCTTCCCTCCCTTTTTCCTTCCCTCACTCCAAAACTCATCTCAAGGATTCCTCCAAAACTCATCTCAAGGACATATTCTATAGGAGGAAAGGCCATTTTTGGGCCTCCAAACCACTATAGCCTTCTGTGATTAATTAGTTTTCCACCTTCTTTCTATATATCAAGTATAGACATAGTACCTGCTGTCTCCTCCATTAGAATTCGATCCTTAGGACAGAGTCTGTTTTTGTTTTTTGCTATTTTTGTATTTCCATCACTTAGCATAGAGCCTGAAACATTATAAGGGTACTTATTGGTTTAAGGTGAATGAAAGTAGGCTCCTAGAAAGCACTGTGAGCCATTAGAAAGTTTCAGAGAAAGAAACAGAATGTTGGTTGTCCTCCTAAGTATGTTATAGAGAGAATTCTTGGTCAGGCATGAAGTTGAACCAGAAGGAACATGATGACCTTTACAACACAGAGATAGCATGTTATTCTGTCTGAAGATCCTCGATAAATAGATAATGTTTTCATCTCGATGGCATGGTGTTCCCAAATGCTCTTAGATTGAACTGGAAGGCAATTGAGTTATGGGCCTTCACAGCTCCAAGACTGGAGCCCTTGCCACTAGACAGTGTTGTCCCCCAAAATCATATGAGTATCAGCTGAAATACCTGAAGGGCTTTAGTCTGAAGAAGGGAAGTCTCAAATCAGGGTGATGGGAAGGGGAGTCCAGAAGTTTGCTAGCTATCTTCAAGTATCTGAAGGATTATCTTGTGGAAGAGATATTACCCTTGTTCTCCTTGGCACTAGAGAGCAAGTTCAGGATAAATAAAAGCCAGCTGCAGAGAAACACATTTCAGTTCAAGAGAAGGAAATATTCTTAAGAATTAGGGCTAATTCCAAGTTCATAGGGCCTTCTTGGGAGTTAGTGGCTTGTCCATTTGAAGTATTTCAAATAAAGGCTTGTCACAGAGGGTATTCCTATGTGGGCTCGGGTTTGAATAGATAGCCATCTAATTCTCCTGTTTAGTATCAGACATTATCCATAAAATGATGGTTTTCCAAGATCCCTTTTAGCATTTTTTTTGCTACATGTGGAGAAAATCCCATGAAGCAAGGGAGGAATTGAAACAAAAACCTCATGTTTGGTACCACTGATAAGACCTAATGGTTCAATCTCTCCTCCCTCTACTCCAAGAAGACTGCTGCCCATCTGACTCTGTCAGGGTCAATTTGGGCTTATCAAATACAGACACAGATGCCTGTCCAGTCTGAAAGGGGCATCTTCAGGCCCATCCTTGAGACCCTTGGAAAGCTGGCAGGTGGTGGTGACATACAGTTTCTCCTTTCTTCTCTCACAAAGGACTGAGGAGAAAGGATGAATGAGCTGATTAGAATATGGAGTGAAGGATATTTAAAGAGGACTGAAATGAGTTCTTCTTCCTTCTCTTTGTGTGACTACACATAACTTGTAACTAAAATTTTTATTTTCCCCACTCCCATTTTCTTCCTTTCCCCCCTTTTTTAGGGGAGGGGGAGATTTCTTTAATGACTAAATTTTACTTGATGCGACAGAGTCAGTAAAAGAGAAAACTCCAAACTTGGCTGTGACTTTTACTAAAAAAAATTGGGTACTGTTTAAGGTATGATTCAGGGTCTGATTAGAAATACTTTTTTTTTTCAGTTGAAAAATATATAATGTAACCAGAAGTTGAATAGATCCACTCAAAGTTATCCTTCCTGCTTCTGATTATTGATATGTGAATGACTCAAGATCTAGGGGGTTTGGCACTTTGAGACAAAGTAATCTTTTATTGGTCACTGGTCAAAATGGTCAATAATTGAGTTGATCACTCTACAAATCTTTGCCAAGGGACTGTACCCATTAATCTCCTTTTCCTTGGAATCTCCATGTAGCAAGTTGTTTTTCCATGACTGATATTTCAAGGGGCTTCCCTTCCCTTTATCTCCATAAAAAATGAATACATGTGCCATCATCTGTGTTCTCTGCCTGTGCTAGCTTAGGTACTAGGCTGTCCTTTCTGATTGCTCTCTTTTACTGGCCTTAAGCAAATGAATATCATTTTTCAGGCGGACTCATTTCAGTTTAGTTAATACATGAGACTTCCAAATATTTAACATTCTGGGGTCTTTAGGGGGAGGGGTAGACTGGTGAAAAGGAAAAGAGTCCTTAACACCTAGTGCATCTTTTTAGGAGAAAATGGTGACTGGCTTGAGAATAAACCCAATCCAAGGTCTAGAACATCAAAAGACTTCTGCTGTAAGGGAAAGAGTACAAAGCCCAAGTCAAATGCAGAAAGTCCATATAATAATCCCACATATTGCCTTATAGTTTGTTGAAATTTAAGTATTTTAGTTACTTTTTCTACTTGCTTAAATTTAATTCTGTCAAATGTGTACTTCTGAGGATTCTGCATTTAGCATTTCTTTTGTGTAAGAAACAAGGAGCTATCCCATACATAATTCATATGGCTTACTGAATGTCTTTCAATTCTTCCATTTTGAAAGGGTCCTAGACATGAGCCAAAATCTAAAGTAAAATGAAATTTTCCTCACATTTTCGAGTTGAGGGAGTACTGAATTTGAAGATGTGAGGCAAAGGACATTTCCCTCTTCCAGTAGACATTAGGCACCCCACTTCACTCTTTACTGAATAAGCTCTCACAACAATGGATGATCCATTGCAGAAGACTTCCTAAGTGGAGAAGAGAGAGGGGCAAGTACCCAAGCTCCATTAAACTAACAGCAGTTGTTTTTGTCAAATGAACAGTGTACATCAATGTAAATAATTTACCTTGCCCAATAAGGATGATGTTTTTCCTTTTCTCACCCCTGACTCCCTTGGATCTTTTCAGGGAATACGGAGATATACTTATGTTTGGGGCTCAGGTGCTGTGCAAAGTACCAGCAAGCAGAGTACCTGCACTTCTGGTTAAAGGAGACTTCATTGTTTGCATGTTTCCAATTAGAATTCCTTTGCTAATGGAAGTTGGCATCTTCCCAGTGTCTTTGTCTGGGAGCTCGATTTATTTGAAGAGCAGCTCATTTCTAGGCACTATTTCTCTTCTCAAGAGACAGAAGGAGCCTGTCTTTTCCATCAGTTCAGCTAACTGGCTGATTTTTTTTTTCAAGTGAAAACACTGGAATTGGGTGGATTAAATTCCACTAATTAACAGGAATGACTGTAAAGAGAAGTATGCTCTCTGTGCTTGGCAGTATTCATGACAGCCCACAGGAAAAGGAGACCTCCCCCTAAGTTCTGCCATTCTGTCAGCATGCAAATGAACACACACACACATACAGACACACACACACATACACACACAGACACCACTTGTTCTCTGTCTCTTCTTTTAATAAAGTAAGCAATTTTAAACATTTAACTGTTTGGGTCTGGATTCAGAGTGGACCCCAAACATAAGTTTCCAGAAACTTAATTTTTTAAAAATAATCCTTTTTTAAAGCTTTGTAAGGGTTAATGTTGAAGGATTACCCATACATATGTTTTGCAAATAAAAAGTTTTAATAAAAAATAAAACTGCATGATGAAAAAAATAGTCCTCCTTTGATCATCATCCAACACTTTTTGCTTGAATTTAAAATCTCTCTTTTGTTTTAAAAGTATCCCCTAAATTATTCTCTCTTAATAGTGGAGATTCATACTATTTCTCTACTTCTACTTTCTTGTGTTAGCTAATATGCCATATGTGAAAATGCCTGAAATAATGAGAATTGTCCACACACAATGTGCCTTCATTGAAGGACTCTACTCCAATAAAAGTGATTAAAGAATTCATCCTCAAATCCTAGGCCAAAACTCAAAGACTTCAGCAGTCATAAAACAGTTATTCAGTCGATCGCTGACATCAGCCAACATGGACAACGCTCACAGGTATGAAAAGAATTGACAGCTATTATGGCTATGCTACTAGCAGGGTATTCTGAAAGCTTGTTCACAAAGGGAGTGGCGGCAAGGAATTACAGAAGGAAAAATGTCACCCCAACATTTGAAATGGGTAGAAAATGGAATCTGGAAACTATAAGTCGGTGACTTTGACTTTGGTTCCTCCCAGTATTCTAAAGAATATTGTTAAAATTTTAAAGTGTGTTCTTTTTTTAAAAGTTCATGTTTTTATTATTGATTTTTTAATGATTTTATGAGGAAATATGCACTTTAGTTATTAATGTTGGTGAAAATTGAGAAAGAAAAGCAGGGAAAACAAATAACCAGCATGGTCACATCAAGAAGACAACAAGCTATACAAATCTCATATCCTTTCTTAGCAGAGTTACTAAGTGGGCACATGAACAGAATGCTGCAGATAGAGCTTACCTCAAGATGAGCATGGCATTTTTGAATATCATGCCATTCTTGAAGAAAAGATCAAAAGGTCTGGGTTAATGATTGAGTTAGTCACAAAATTTTCTTTAGCATCTAAATTTATGCTGGGCACTCTATAGAGGGCTAGAAATGAAGACAGACTCAGAAGTACAGTCCCTGCTCTTGAGTCTAAGAAGAGAGATAAGACGTAAACAATTGTGCACAAACAAGTTACAGATGGTAAATTGGCAATTATCTCAGAGGGAAGGCACTAAGCTTCTTATAGAAGGTGTAGTTTTAGCTGGGACTTGGAGGAAGCCAGGGAAGCTGGGAATGGCAACGAGGAAGGTGAGTATTCCAAGCATGGGGGAGCCCAATGCAAATGTCCCAAGTCTGAAGATGGAGTATCTTTTGTGAGTGTCACAGAATATATGGAGGTATATGAGGTGTAAGAATACTAGAAAGAGGCAGGGAGAATAAGTGGATCAGAACTACTTGACTGGCTAAACTACCTCCCTCCCAAAAAATTGTTTTTCTTTTTTTGAAAAAAAATTAAGTTTTTATCATCTGTAAACATCTTAAGCCTGCATCCTATCTCTTTATCCAAATCATTGAGAAAAATGTCAAGAGAGTCCAGGCAAGCACATGTTTCTGGGGTACCCCATTGTCTATTTCCTTTCAAATTGTCCTAGTCCTTAAAAGCAGCTCTGGGAGTTGGAGGGTGTTCTGCAAAAGAAGAACATATACAGGCACAAGACAATAAAACAATAGGTCTTTATTAACACGAGGTTGAACTAACAAAAGAAAAATGTAATGCTTAAAATGAAATTCTCTTATGAAGGAGCAAGACAGCTGCTATGGGGGAATAGTTGCGACTGTGGTTGAGATACTGCTTGGACTAGACCAAAATCAGATGAGAAGATGGAGGAGAGGAGTTAGCTCGACCTTAGAATAGTTCAGGGAGAAGGAAAATCAGGCAAGAAAATGGGGTTTGCCTAGTGTCCAGAGCAATGCCAGTGTCCAATAAGTGACCTTTTTGGGTCTCTCAAAAGAGATTCATTGAGATTATCAAACAGGTTAATAGACACATCAAGTCATAGATTTAAAGCTGGAAGTGATATAAAAGGCCATCAAGTCCAGCTCCCTCAGAAGAAACAGAAATATCAAAAAGCAAAATGATTTGACCATAGCCCTACAGCTAGACTAAGTACAAAGGATGATTCATGTCCAGGTTTTCCTGACTGTCCAGATTATCACCAATTAGTGATAATCAGTAAGTGATTTACTTTTTTGGTACATTCATATTCAACTATCTGTGGTTCATTGGTCAGTAAAATCCACATGTGTACCATTTGATCATAGAAGAGCTCAAATTACCTCATGAACAACCTTTTGCTGGACCTCTGTATAGGGTCTGATTGGGACCGAGTAACCATTTTGCTCACTGAACATGATTTGAAATTTCTTGATCAGGTAAGTATACTTTCCACTCTGTATTTTTCTCCCTGAACTATTCTCTCTAAGGTCAAGAGCTAACTCCTCTCCTCCATCTTCTCATCTGATTTTGTTCTAGTCCAAGCAGTATCTCAACCACAGTCCCAACTGTACCTTCCCCCATAGCAGCTGTCTTGCTCCTTCTTTAGGGAATTTCATTTTAAGTATTAGATTGTGAGTTCTTCAAAGGCAAAAACTGTCTTTTGCCTCTTTTTTTGTATCCCCAGAACTTAGCCTGATGGTCTGCACATAGTAGATGATTAATAAATGTTTATTGATTGGTTTATATTGGTGCTGTCACAATTTATCAAATATGAACAGCCAAAAAACCATGGAATAATAATGGCTAGTGTTTACATAAGACTTTTAAGGTTTGCAAAACATTTTACATATACTATCTCCTCACAATTCTATGCCTTACATACTATTAATGTTCCTATTTTCCAGATGAGGAAACTGAAATTGAGAGAAGTTAAGTTGCTCTTAATTATAGGGCTTTTAAGTGTCTGAGAAAAGATTCAAATGTCTTTTTTTCTGACTCCAAATCCCACACTGCATCAGCTAGCTGCTTCTAACAATATAGTAGGATTGAGGGATCAGTCTCACCAAAGAAATCACACATGCATTCATTCAAAAAGCATTATTAAGTGTGCTCTATGTTCCAGCCATAACGCCAAGCATAGTACCAATTATAAGAGCAGCCTTTCAAAATGGCCCTGGAGCAATGGAGGAGAGGTTGGAGGAGAAGGGAGAAAAGCCAAGCCATTGTCCTTTTAAAAAATCCTTTTTAATCACACTCACTGCGTGCTATTAGTGCATAGCATATGGGATTATAAAACTCATAAGATATTCTTAGAAGTATATGGCATGTGTGGGAGTGCTCTATAGAACTGAAATGATGGTTTTATCATTGATGTTTTATAGAGGAGGGAAAATATCAAGGCAGATAACTCCCCCTTGGGCATGCACTGCATTTGGTTTGCAGCTCCAAGTCTGGGGTTCTAAACACTTGGTTCCCCCATCAAACATGGTTCACACATGAAGAAACTTCAGAAAGAAGGCTGTTCCAAAGTGTCCCGTGATTTAATACTTCATTAGAAATGGCATTTCAATACACCGCATAACTGTGCTCTGGTAACTAGCCAGCGCTCAGGCAACAAAGACAATATTTAAGGCTTTATTGATGAATAGTTTTATTTTTAGCTTACAAGTTGGATCAAATGAAAATCCACATGGAGGAAATTAGGATCTGCCAGAAACAATCTCACTAGGCTGGGGCTGGGGGAATAGGGACAGGAAACACTCATTAGTGCTAATGTAAGTCATGGGCCTGCCTCCCAATGGTGGGAATCTCCCCGGAAGCCTTGTACTGATTCAGAAAGAGCTCTGGCATAGCAGTGAAGTTAAATCTGTATTTAAAAAAATCTCAGTCTTGACATCATAGAACAGAGAGGAAGGAAGGAAATGTCATAATCATCTACACCATTTGGCTCATCCAAGAGCATATATAAAAGGTACCAGCTAGAACTAAGAAGGCGCTTGACCCTAAATATCCAGAGGCCAAACTCACCATTCTTGCCAGCTTTCTCTTTATCTCCCCAACTGCAGTTGACTGAATTTGAGTCTCATGAACAATCTTTTGATAGATCTCTGTATAGGGTCTGATGGGGACCAAGTGAGCATTATCTCATTGAACATGATTTGAAATTTCTTGATCATGTAGACTTTCCACTCTGTATATTGACCTCTGCTTTGCTTCAGAAAGAAAATGTTCCCTAAGTGAGAAGAATTCTGCTAATCAGCAATATGACTTGGCCAAGTGGGTGAGAATATATTTTTAGAGAGCTAAGTAGACTAGCCAAAGGAGCCTAAATGGAAATCTCAAGGACTATCAGGAAAATGTGTCTGAAAGAGGAGACTTTCAGCTGTATCTTACAGAAGACAATTTGGGGAAGGGATAGAGAGGGGACTTTGTTTAGTGCATAGGACTCTTTGGAGGGAATGGGATTAAAAGTAAGGATAAGCTATGGGGAATGGATTGAAGATAATTTTGTGATTTTTTAAAACATGCTTTGACCTCTGATTTCACTGGTATAGGGACTCCACAGGGATACTCTATGAATGCAGATTAGAAATGTTTTTGCAATTTATGGTCTTAGTTGCTTGGAACATAGAGAATTTACATGACTTTTCAAAGGCTGAACAGCAAAAATTTGGAAGAAGGGATACTTGGATGCAAGTCTTCTTGACTTCAGGGTCAGCTTTCTATCCACAATGCCACAATACCTTTATGGATTTAAGCCAAGAAAAGTACCCTTAACACTTAATGACCATCCTTGTTCATCAAGCCCATCCTTCATATTGCCTTTGTTGATATTTCAGAACTAATCTATTCTTTTTTCTGAAAATGAAGAATATTTCATGGCTCTCTATGAGTCTCAATTAGAATCTATTATAGATAACTATGCATGCACCTCTACCCCACTCCCTGCATCAGACTGTAAGCTCCCTAAGAACTGATGCTCAAAACACAGTTGTAATAGCTCAGTTAAGGCATTAGAAAAAAAGAGGGTTCTTGTCAGCTTTGGGTCCTTCTCTCATGCATTGTCCAAATCATAAGTTTACTTTGATGAAGAAATATGATAGAGCATTCAAATCATGCATCTCCTGCTTTCTACTTGTGTAACATTGGGCATATGAATCAGTGTTTGCTGTCTTCAGTTTCCTTATCTGTTTGATGAAGGGATTGTAATGGATTATGTCTGAGGTTCCTTCTAAATTTAGATCTAAGAACTATGAAGTATATAATGTAAAAACAGCAGCTTTTGCTACTTTCAGCACCTAGGACAGTGGTTTCATAGAGAAGGGGCTTAATAAAGGTTTATTTGATGAAATCCAGTTGACCTCATCCATCTTTTGATCTCTTTCAGGACTTTCATGATATTATGCACATGGAAGGATCAGTCTTTGTTCTGTTTAATTGAATTGAATGTATACTTCCAGATGGAACCAAGTACCTTTGCTGTGGTGGTCATGGAATCTGTTGCCAGCAGAGGCTATTTCAGATAAATCGAAGTCTTTTTCCTTCTAGTTATACAACGTAGCCAGGTCTCATCCCCTCACTTAGCTTCAGTTTCTCATCTGGAAAATGAAGACAATAATGCTTTTGCTGACTCCTTCATAGTATGGTTGTAATGAAAGGGTTTTTGCAAATATTCTGTGATTTGTCTGTGAACATACTTCTCTCCTTTATAATATAAATTCCTTGAGAATAAGAACTGTGCCACCCTTGTGAGTGGTTGGCATATAGTAGGTGATTTTAAAATTATTGTTCATTGACTTATCCCTGGAGTTTCCAACTTCTGTTGTCAAAGTAATGTAATATGTCAGTACTCCAATAAGTCAATGGATGCGTGATCCCATAGATGTCTATATTTTCCCCATCTATCTAAAATGAAAGTCATCCATGACTGTGCCATAATGTTCATATTTTGCCCCTGGACTTCCATAAATTTTATTACAAGAGACTTCTTCACTTTTAGGGGACATTCTCCTGATCGTACATTGACTTACTAGAGCAATGGGCTTCACAAGTTCATTATGGTTTCTTAATATATTTGCTGTGTGACTTTTATTTGTCATAGATTTAATTGAATGTATTTGATTCTTGATTTACTTAATTCTTAATCTGATTGTTTTAATGTTTTGGGATGACCAATTGTAAATGACTTCACTATTCTCAATAGAACTACTCCAAAAGACTTATGATGAAAATTCCTATTCGTACCCAGAGAAGGAACTGATTGTATATGAATACAAATTGAAGCATTCTCTCTCTCTCTCTCTCTCTCTCTCTCTCTCTCTCTCTCTCTCTCTCTCTCTTCCTCCCCCCCCCCTCTCTCTCACTTAATTTTTCTTGAGAGTGTTTATTTTCATTAGAGTGGGAGATCTATATATTCTTTCACAACTTGACTTTTATGGAAATATTTTGCATAACTTCACATATGGTTTCTTAATTGTGGATGGAGATAAGGGAGAGAACCTAGAACTCAAAAATCTTAAAAACAAATGTAAAAATTGTTCTGAATGTAAGTGGGGGAATTAATTAATTAATTAATCAATCAATCCGATTGCTTTAATTCTTGTGTGCTTTATTCACCACATGTTCTAGATTTCTCCCATTCACTGTGTATCTCTTCACTGACCATGGAATGATTCTCAACTTCATTTTTGGAGACTATGATATCCCATGCCTCCATTTTTATCTGGGAGATAACTGACTCTTGCTTGCTCTACTTGCTATAGTCAAATACTGCCTTAGCCTTTTCTTTCCATATTCTTCCCAGAACATTTCCTCCCCAAAACAATGGTTTCATGTTATGTTTATTTTCATCTCTTATGGTTCACATCACCATTCCTCCTATCCATTATTAGAGAGAAAGTTTACAATAGTTTCATACAGATTCTCAACCTACTTTAAAAGTTACAGATTAACTACGGAAACCAAAGCCAGGTCCCTGGCAAAGTTCTGCTGGCTAGTCATTGGGTTTGGCATGTGACGAGAAATTTCCATTTCTTTGTCTTCCTGGAAACAGGAAGATCTTTTCTAAGAGTATAAATAGGAAGTGCCATGCTATGATTGTAAAAACCCATTGATACCATGAAGATACATTCAATTTTCTGCTGTTTTTTTTTTTACTCAGAAAGTTCACAAAGACTCTGTTATTTATCCTCCATTTTTACAACATTCTTCAGACTTGAAGAACAAGAGGAGATTATGAATAAAGACATTCTTGGTACCTGACATCACCGGGAATAAGGATACCTTGAGCAAATGGATACCTAGGAGCTTAATGCACAGTTATTAAAGAAAGCATTGATTTGAATTCAAATCCCCTATAGAATGGGAAGACTATGCACCTGGGAATCCTATGTTGGAGTCCAAGAGGAAGTTTTATGCTGCAGATACTATAGCCAAAAGGTACCCTGTAGAATCAGATATAGTATCTAGACCCTTCTACATCCAGGTGCAAAAATTATCAAAGAACTATGGAAAGATGCATGACAGATGAGGCTTGAACAGTCCCCAAGAAGAGTGTGCAGCTGGGGAAATATAGACCACATAAGCTAGTCATCAGTATCAAAACCAGAGTCTATATCCTGAACATTTTTGTAAGTTATTGCCCTGTATTTGATGTCTCTTCCAGTTTGAGCTTCTGTTTTCTGATCTCTTCATGCCATTTTTTTCTGACTTGTTGATATTTCTGATTTCCGTGGCAACTGACTTCCCCTCTGCTGCATCTGGTTGGCATTGGTTTTACAAGGCTTACCTCCACCTTCCTTATCACTTTATCTTCCCCAAGACAGACCTCCTAAGATGTAAAGACCCCTTAGAAAACTTTTTCTGAATCAATTTTGTCTGAATCAAACCATGGTAGGATAAGAATAGCCCCTACTTTCATTCTTGATATTCAACAAAATAAGAACATTTGTCTCCTCTGACCAATTGATCAGGGCACAAAAAGATGCGGTTTCAATTTCAGTTGTGCTTTCTGATGGGCAAACATGATTTAATATTGAATAGATAATTAAATCCCAGAGGAAAGAAACTTCAAGCATCATTCAAGTGCGGCACCTTTTTTTGAGAAAAGGATGCCAGACCTAAAGAGGTAAAATACCTGACCAAGACCACCCCTATTGGCCAAGGAACCTACCTAGTCTTAGCCTATCATCACATTTTATGTTTATAGATACACATCTCATAATTTTCATCATTCCTGAGAGATCAACAACTCTTCATTTCTCAGACCCCTTTGCTTCCCAAGTCTCCTGACTGTGACATGGTAATGATTTTGACTAACAATCCAGAGGCCCCAAAAGCTGATACAACAGCAAAAAAAAAGTTTAAGAAGAAAATAAAGTGCTCCAGAGAAGTAACGAATCCTTCATCTCTGGAGGTCTTCAGACAAATAATGAATAGTCCAAAGTGATATGGATTTTAAACCATGTTTTCATGCATGGGATTAAAGAAGTGGATTAGACAGCATCACTCTTCAGAACCCTGAATCTAAGATTCTCTAATGTTATCAATCATGTATATAAAAACTGACCTTAGTTTTAACCTGTAAACACCTGTAAAATGAGGAAAGAATTCTCAGGGCTGTGATGAGGATCAAATGAGATAGCATATGCAAGTATTATGCAGACCCTAGAGTACTTCCTAATGCTATCTTCTTTTTAAATTTTTATTTGTTTATATTTAGCATTCATTAATTTTTTGCTCCAAATTTTCTTCCTCCTTTCCACCCTCTCCCCTTCCATTAAGGAGACAAGCAATATTATAACAATTATGCAAGTGAAGTTATGCAAAATATATTTTCATATTAGAAATTAATGGAGAAAAAAAATCAAGAAACGTAAAGAAAGTGAAAAAGATGCTCCAATTTGCACTTAATCAATTCTCTCTGGAAGTCAATAGCATTTTTCATCATCTGGGATCATTTTCTTCATCAGTCTATCTAAGGCTTTCAGAGTTGATCATTGTTACATTATTGCTACAACTGTATACAGTGTTCTCCTGGTTCTGTTCACTTCACTTGGCATTAGTTCATCTAAGTCTTTCCTGGTTTCCCCCCTGAAATCATCCTGTTTGTCATTTCTTTTAGCACAATAGTGTTCATCACAATCATATTCCACAGTTTGCTCAGTCATTCCTAAATTGATAAACATTTTTTTCAATATCCAATTCTTTGCCACCATAAAAAATAAGCATTTTTGTATATATAGGTCCTTTCCCCTCTTCTTGGATTTCTTTGGGATATAGATGTAGCAATAGTGTTGCTACTGTAACAGTAGTATTGTACACACAAAACATATACATAATTTTATAGCCCTTTAGGCATAGTCCCAAACTGTTCTCTAGAATGATTGGACCAGTTTATAATTTGACCAACAGTGCACTAGCATCCCTATTTTAATACATCCCCTCTAGTATTGCTTACTATTGCTTTTTCCATCATGTTAGCCTATCTAATAGGTGTGAGATGGTACCTTATAACTGTCCAATTTGCATTTCTCTAATAAGTAGTAATTTAAAGCATTTTTCATGTGAATATAGATAACTTTGATTTATTTTTTTCTGAAAACTAGTTGTTCATATCCTCTGGACACTTATTATTTGAGGAAAAATTCTTATTTACATAAATTTGGCTCAATCCCCTCTATATTTGATAAATGAGGCCTTACTCAGAGTAATTTGCTGCAATCCTCACTAATTTCTCACTTTTTAATATAATTTTGGCTGCATTGCTTTTGTTGGTGAAACTCCTTTTTAATTTCATATAATCAAAATTATCCCATTTTACTTTCTGGGATCCTTTCTTGTTTTGGCCATAAACTCTTCCCTTATCCATAGATATGACAGGTCAATTTTTTCATGTTCCCCTAATTTATCCATGTTCTTACCCTATATGTCTAAATTATTTACCTATTTCAACCTTATGTTGGTATATGGTGTGAAATGTTCATCTGTGCCTAGTTTCTGCCAAATTGTTTTCCATTTTTTTTTCAGAAATTTTTGTTAAATGGTGAATTCTTTTCCCCAAAGTTTTGATCTTTGAATTGATTAAATACTAAATTACTATGGTCATTAACTGCTGTGTATTATGTACCTAATCTATTCCATTAATTCACCACTATTTATTTGTCATTATTCAGTCATTTTTTCAGTTGTATCTGACTCTTTGTCCCTCTCATTTGGGCTTTTATTGGCAAAGAGACTGGAATGGTTTGCCATTTCCTTCACTAGGTCATTTTATAGATGGGGAAACTGAAGCCAACAGGGTTAAGTGACTTGCCCAGGGTCACATATATAGTAAATGTTTGATGCTTGATTTTACACTCAGGAAAATTAGTCTTCCTTACTGCAAGGTTGATAGTCTATCCACTGCACTACCTAGCTGTCTGTTTCTTAGCCAGTAACAAATTACTTTTATGATTATAAATAACCATAATATAGTGTGTAATCTGATACTGTTAGACTGCTTTCCTTCACACTTTTCCCTCCATTGTTTCCCTTGATATTCTTGATTTTTTGTTCTTCTAAATGAATTTTATTATGTTTTTAGTTCTATAAAATAATTGTTTGGTAGTTTCATATAGAACAAAATTATTTAGTTTCTGAATAATTTTTCATCCATGCTTCCAATGTTCTGTACTGAATGTTATTTATTACACTATGGTCTTAAAAGGGTGTACTTAATGTTTCCACATTTGTTTATGAGGTTTTATATCCTAATACATGATTAAGTTTTGTGAAGAGGTCATGTACATATGAGAAAAAAGATATATTCATTTTTATTCTTATTCAATTTTCTTCAGAAATATATAATATCTAATTTTCCAAATTTTCTATTTATTTCTTTTGCTTCTTTTAAAATTTATTTTATGTTTAGATTTTTCTAGCTCTGAAAGGGGAAAGTTGAAGTCCCTCACTAATAGAGTTTTACTGTCTATTTCCTCTAGTAACTCATTTAAAAAAAAGAATTTGGATGATATGCCATCAGGTACATATATATATATATTTAGTATTGATGTTACTTCATTGTTTATAGTTTCTTTTAGCAACATGTGGTTTCCCTGATTATTTCTTTTAAATAGGCCTAGTTTTTCTTTTGCCATGTCTAGATCATTATTGCTATCCTTGCCTTTTTTATTTCAGCAGAAGCAAACAGATTCTGTTTTAGCCCTCTGTGTGTGTGTGTTTTTAATTCTCTCTGTGTGTTACTGTTGTTTGTGTCTTTTGTAAACAACATGTTGTTGGATTCTAGCTTTTAATCTATTCTGTCATTCACTTCTGTTTTATGGGGAAGTTCATCTCCTTCATATTCAGTTATGATTAATGTGTAGTTTTCTCCATCCTATTTTTTTGTTTAATTTCCTTTCTTATTATTTTTTTCCTCCTCAAAGTCTGTGTTGCTTATAACCACTGTCTCCCTTAATCAGCCCTTTCTTTTATCATCCCTCCTTTTCTCTTTACTCTTACTCCTCCTACTTTCCTGTTATGCAAAATAGATTTTTTAACTACCCAACTGTCCATATATTCTTCACTTTTTGAACCAATTCAAATAAGAATGAGGTTCAAGTTTTGACTTCCCCTGACATTTCTCCTGTCATTATAAGAGCTCTTTCTTGAACAATTCTTTTGTGAAAGATGATTTCCCCCATTTTTCCTCTCTTCCTCCTTCTCTCTTTTACCTATCCATTTTTTGAGATCATCCCAACATAATCTAGTTACTCTCTTGACTTTTGTCTGTGTAAAACCCTTCTAACTACTCTAGTAATGATAGAGTTCTTAAGATTTACACATATCTTCTTCCCACATAGAAACATAAACAATTTAACCATATTGTTCCTTAGCAGTTTTCTTCCATGTTTACCTTTTTATGCTTCTCTTGATTCTTATATATCAATTTTTCTACTCATTTCTATTCTCTTCATCAGGAATGCTTGATAGTCCTCTATTATCTTGAAGCATTATACTTAGTTTTGCTGGGTAGATTATTCTTGTAACCTAGCCTGTAATCCCAGTTATTTTGCCTTTCAGAATGTCATATACCAAGCCCTCTACTCCTTTAACGTAATAACTGCTAAATCTTATATAATGTAATGTAATGACTCCACAATATTCATTTTTCCCTGTATTCTTGAACTAATTCTCTCTTTGACCTGAGCTCTGTAATTTGACTTTAATGGTTTCAGGAACTTTCATTTTGGGATCTATTTCAGGTGGTGATTGATTGATTTTTTTTCCGGTTTTTATTTTACCCTCTGGTTCTAGGATATCAGGGCAGTTTTTTTAAAAAAAAAATCATTAAATATGATGTTTAAATTCTTTCATCTTTGTTTTCACACATTCCAATAATTCTTAATTTTTTATCATTTTCTTTTACAACTCTTTTCCCCAATTTTCCTCTATTTCTCTTATTTCTTCTTTAGTTCTTCCAAGAATTCTTGTTGAGTTTGTGTTTATTTCACTTTTTTTTTAATTTGAAGTTTTGCTTGTAACTGATTTGACGCTGTTGTCTTCATCTGAGTTTGTATTTTGATCTTCCTGATCATCATAGTAGCTTTTTATCTGCAGGTTCTTTTCATGTTATTTGCTCATTTTTCTAGTCAACTTCTTGACTTTGAATTTCAAATTTGAAAGTTGGGCTCTCTTTCCATGTTGAAGGAGATGGAGACGTGAGGGTCATTGTCAAAGCCTCTTGCATTTTTGTGCTGCTATTTTCTTTTTTTTTAAGTTTTGATTATTTTATTTTTTTTTAATAAAGCTTTTTATTTGCAAAACATATGAGTGACCTTTCAACATTGACCTTTGCAAAAAAACTTTTTTTTTCCCAAGCTTTTCCTTTCCTTCCCCCCACCCTCCACCCCTAGATGACAGGTAATCTAATAAATGCTAGATAGGATAAATTATATGATAAATACAATACATGTATACATATCTACACAGTTATCTTACTGCACAAGAAACATCAGATCTAGAAAGAGAAGAAGAAAAAAAACCTAAGAAGGAAAACAGAATGCATGGAAATATTCACAGAAAGCGTTAAAATGCTGTGTTGTGGTTCACTCTCAGTTCCCACAGGCCTCTCTCTGGATGTATATGACTATCTTCATCGCAGCTTTGTGCTGCTATTTTCAAAACTAATTTTAGGGTGTAAAGATGTAGTCACTGCTCTCCTGGTCTGTGCCCTGCAATAACTATTGTTCCTCATGGCCCCTGTTCCCTTGGTACCACAGGGTACCTGCTCCTCTGTGACTGAATATAAGTATTAAATTTTCTTCATGACCTTTACTCCTTTTGAAAGCAAAAGTATTTCTGTGCACTCTGGAATTGCAAGTCAGAAGTGGCAATGGAGTTCCCAAAAAGAGCCTGATCCTGCTCCCAGTGTCAGCAATGGGGTGCCTTGTAGTCTATTTCTCATCAGTTACCCAATTGTTTTACCATCTCTAAATTATGAAGTCTCAAATCTACTCCAGTTACCTCTAAAGTCCATCACTGGTGTTGCTGCCATGTAGATTCTGGACCAGCCCCCAATCCAGTGTTAACCTTCTCTCTCCAGCCTTCTAAGTTGTCTTGGACTGGAAAATTGTCTTTCAGTGGCTCTGTTGTTCCCGATTTCAATATCAGGCATTATTTTAAAACTCTTTGGAGAAGAATGTTGGGAGAGCTCAGCTGAGGTGCTTCTTTGCTCTGTTAGCTTAGCTTAGCCCACTAACTTCTTCTATTACTACTACTATTAACAATAACAACTAAATAGTTCTTTGATGAAAACTTAGGAACTGGAGCTAGAAGGGACTTGATGTATCACTTTGTCTAAATATTATATTTTATAGATGAAGTACTGAGATCCAGGGAAGACAAGTGATCCTCCCAATGTCACACAGCTAGTAAGACTCAAAGGTAAAATTTGAACCCAGATCTTCTAACTCCAAAGTGAGTATTCTGTCCACATTCTTATCATCACCAATTTCAAATGTCACCAACTTCTACTGTCTTATTACCATCAAAGATTAAACAAATTCTACTCACAATAAGAATCTACAGTAGTAGTCTGAGCAGGAACTGTAGGTTTCCTGGATGCAGGTCCAAGCGTAAAGTAAAAAGAACATTTGGCAGTCATGTGGATGGATACCCTTCTACCCTCTAAAACTGTTTGCATACTGTTTTGCAATAGTGAGTTTTGGTTTAGTTTCCCCCCAATAACTCAAATTTAGGTATTATCAGCTCTACAGCTACTTCCTTGGCTCCAGGGTGAATTATTTCAGAATGCCTGAGCAGGAAAGATTTGAGGGAATCATTTGTTCAAATTTTTTGGTCTTCCAACTTGTGTTTTTAAAATCTCTCAGAGATGATTTGGTCCAATTCCCTGATTTTTACAAATGAAGGAAATTGAGTCTCACAGAGGTAAAGTAGTTTGCTCATGATTCCATACCTAGCCAGTGTCAGAGGTCTTCCCAACTATGCACTAGATGTCCTTGGGGTAGAGATCATAGGTTAAGAGATGCAGTCCTAGAAGGAACCATAGAGACCAGTGAATCCAATGCTTCATTTGATGTTTGAGAAAACTGGACTATTTGGAAAGGACATTACAAGGACAAAAGGTGCTCTTCTTTCGCACTCACTTTTGACATACTTTTCTTAATTGGACCACAGAAACCCAGGATAATTGGAAACTGAATTACTCTCTGTCTTTTCTTCTTTTGACTTAACACAAAGCCTAGGATTTGGTTGAAGAAAAGACTCTATAGAATACAGATCTGGGAGCCAGACTCCCTGAAAACTGAAATTACCAGGAACAGCTTAATTAAGAGACAGAATGCAAATACCTAAAAAAAAAAAAATGCCAAATTGAGTCAACTCGGCATCTTCTATGTAAAGGAAACAATTAAGAAAAAGCTACAAAACAGATTGCCTTGCATGGTTTTCCCTCTAGACTTTCAACTCTGCAATAAATGCAGGCTTAAAGATCCAGAGAGGTTGCTTCTGGCTTTATTTTCCCAGATCCCTTCCCTCATTGCCTAGTATTTCACATCTTTACATGTCTCACGGATCCTGTGTGGGTTTATGGTGGTTGTTTTTAAAATCTATGATTAGTAGGTTCTTAGATTCCAATGGCTTTCAGACACTCCCCCTGTTTCCCTTTGTCCCTTCCACAAGACATGGTTTCCATTTGCTGATATCCAAAGGGTCCCCAGTGGAGAAACCAGGTGTCCTATCTGAACAAGCACACCTGGAAATAGCCAACACACTTTTAAAGTGAAATATAAAATCAATTCACCTACAAAGGCAATTCCTCAGGTGTCAGATATCTCATCACTTCAGGAAAATAGATTCAACATATGGGTCACATCCATCAACATGTGAAGAAGTTAGTATAGTGAAGAGGACTGGGTTAGGAGTCAGAAAACAGGATCTGCTCCTGCCTCTGGCAAATATTGTCACTTGAGGTAAGTCACCCAATGCCTTTGAGGCCGAGTTTTCTCATCTATAAAAAAGGGACCATGAGGCTTCCTTGAACTCTTAGATTTAGGTTATCAAAACTGACCCCTTTCTTCCACAGATGAGGAAATTAAACCCTAGAGAAATAAAATGTATTGGCTAAAATAACATGGCATTTTAGAATCACCAGTCCTTCAGCTCCTCTGAACTCATTCAGCAATGGTCAAGGACCCAGTGTCCTATGGCCTCCAGCCTGGGAAGGGTTATGGGATTCACTTTTGGTGTGTATTCATACCCATTCTCCTCTCATACAACTTCCTCTCTTCATTGTTCCTGACTGTTCTTTGAGCCCAGAAGAAAAGGTTTACTCTTCCTTTCCTAAGGACTTTACAGAAATTCCAAGACATTAGCCAATTGTTTCCTAATTGTCCTCTTAAGTAATTAAACAATCTGAGTTCCTTCAATAAATCCTAAAATAAAATAATCTAGTGCAAAGGAAAAATTAAGTGGATCTAGATTCGAATTGTGCTTCTTTCACTTACTCTCAATATTCTAGGGCTAGTACTAAACTTTTCTGAGCCTGAGTTCCCTAAAATTAGAATATTGGACTAGATGCCTTCCCTCCTTTCCTTCCCATTATTTAATCATTTCCCTTTCCTTTCCCTTTCCTCCTCTCTTTTCTCCTTCCTTTCCCTCACTTCCCTTAAACTCCCTTCTTCTCTGAAATGGTTTCATTCATTCACTTCAATTATTCTGACTTTGACCCAATTTTCTTTTTTTTTTAATAAAGCTTTTTATTTGCAAAACATATGAGTGACCTTTCAACATTGACCTTTGCAAAAAAAACTTTTTTTTTCCCAAGCTTTTCCTTTCCCTCCCCCCGCCCCCCACCCCTAGATGACAGGTAATCTAATACATGCTAGATAGGATAAATTATATGACAAGTACAATACATGTATACATATCTATACAGTTATCTTACTGCACAAGAAACATCAGATCTAGAAAGAGAAGAAGAAAAAAAAACAACCTAAGAAGGAAAACAGAATGCATGGAAATATTCACAGAAAGCGTTAAAATGCTGTTGTGGTTCACTCTCAGTTCCCACAGGCCTCTCTCTGGATGCATATGACTATCTTCATCGCAGCACAACTGGTTTGAATCACATCATTGTTGAAGAGAACCATGTCCATCAAAATTGATCATCGTATAGTCTTGTTGCTGTGTATAATGTTCTCCTGGTTCTGCTGATTTCACTCAGCATCAGTTCATGCAAGTCTCTCCAATCCTCTCTGAAATCCTCCTGTTGGTCATTTCTTACAGAACAATAGTATTCCATAACATTCATATACCATAATTTATTCAGCCATTCTCCAATTGATGGGCATCTTTTCAATTTCCAGTTTCTTGCCACTACAAAAAGGGCTGCCACAAACATTTTTGCACATGTGGGTCCCTTTCCCTCCTTCAAAATCTCTTTGGGATATAGGCCCAGTAGAAACACTGCTGGGTCAAAGGGTATGCACTGTTTGATAACTGTTTGAGCATAGCTCCAAATTGCTCTCCAGAATGGTTGGATCCGTTCACAGTTCCACCAACAATGTATCAGTGTCCCAGTTTTCCCACATCCCCTCCAACAGCTATCATTATCATTTCCTGTCATTTTAGCCAATCTGACAGGTGTGTAGTGGTATCTCAGAGTTGTCTTAATTTGCATTTCTCTGATCAATAGTGACTTGGAGCACCTTTTCATGTGACCGGAAATAGTTTCAATTTCTTCGTCTGAAAATCCAATTTTCTTTTAATAAGAAAAACTAGCTAGGATTAAGACTGAGCCACATATAACCACTTCAACAAAATTGTCACTGATTACAGAAAAGTACCTACATGCCTCTTCACTTTCCTTGAGACTTTTTAACTCGATGAGAGCGTCATTTTCAGGATGCTGCCGGTGTCTCCTGTGAGATCTTGTGGTTTTCATTATTGTACCTGTGATTTTTAACATATTGACCAATTGAGGTCATTCATGGATTTCTTTTTATTTGTATGAAACTGAAATTATATTTAAAAGAGAACGAGGTACAAATAGTGTTTATTTTCAATTCACCAGTGCTCAAGTTTGTATATATTAAGGGTTGCCATAGTGATTTAAAAAACAAATATAGCTTTCAGGTAATTCCCACCCATTCCCACTCCTTGGTTATTTCCTCTTCAAAAGTTTGAACTTGATTCCATTTTCTTGCCATATTTTCTCTCAATCTAAAGCGATTTGACACATTAGTTAATGCCAGGTCATGTGTGAACCACTTCAAAGAGAGGACAAAAGGCTAATAAGTATTTGCTAGGGAAAAAAATCAAGACTTGAAGGTGTCCACAAGCAATGAAGGTTGAATTGTATGAGGAATCTGTGCCCTATCAAAGTTTTTTTTAAGAGAAAGAAAGAAAAACAAAGGAAGTACTCCATACAGTCCCCAAAGAATGGGGATAGAGTGAACCTGAATAGGCATATTTGGCTATGTGCTTGGTTTGGAGGGAGGACAGTGAGTTTCATTTTGGACATGATCAGTTTGAGATAGTCATTGCTATTTCAATCCAGGTGGGATATGAGGCGGTAATTGTATAAAGGTATTAGGGCTGAATATAAAAGTATTTGTGTCATCTACAAGGCATGGATAATAATTCAATCAATCAAGGCAGATCAGATTCCTAAGGATTTGAATATATAAGAAAGAGACCTCAAGTTAGTAGCTTGGTGGACAATGAATGCACATTTTAAAAGTAGGAACTAGCCGATAAAATAAAAAATGCTGAAAAGAAAGGATCAGTTAGAGGGGACAGACTCCAGGTATAGTGAATTTCATAACATTGAATTCTCCTTAGATCAACTTTCTTTTCCTGGTTTAATGCTTTGGTAGAAAAGGTTCTGCTGGGGGGCAGCGAGGTGGTGTAGTGGTTAGAGCACCAGCCCTGAAGTCAGGAGGACCTGAGTTCAAATTTGGTCTTATACACTTCCTAGCTGTGTGATCCTGGGCAAGTCACTTAACCCCAATTGCCTCAGGGAAAAAAAAAAAGGTTCTTCTGGACAGATTTGCTATAGTCATGAAAACTCCAGAGGACTCCAGCTTACTTCAATAAAGCCAACATTTATTGAGCTCCCATTGCATGTGAGACTCCATACTAAGCATTAGGGAACAGTTTCTGCCTGCTGGGATCTTCAAGTTTAGATTCATGAAGAACACTAAAGCACATACTCAAATGACAACAACACTAATTATAATAATCTATATATAATATGTAATCCACAAGTATCTGGCAGGTGCCAATCAGAATGGCTTGACAAAGATACCAGGATGCCAGTGATTTAGAAATCAGGCTATTTAAGGCACTAAGCAGGGTTTCATAGAGGAGATGGCAAGGGACTTGAGCCCAGCTAGAGGAAGAAGGGATGAAAAACCGAAGTAGAATTCCTTGTAGTCATTTCAGAGTAATGTAAAGATCTTTCAGCTAATATATACCCAGTGTTTTGTATTCTACAACTCAACCTAATCTTGTGCTAGAAATGTACACATCTAATCTCTTCTGCAGAACTACATAATTCTTGATTGCAAGAGCTATTTTTCATTTATTTCTTTCCTACCCTCTAACTGAATATAGTAGAAGCTCTATTAATTTTAAATAAATGAATCATTACTGATAGGGCTGGCTGTCTCTTGGCTTAGGCAGAATTTATGTTTCTTTTAGATTGATGATGATTGTGATGATGATGATGATTGATGAATGAAATGATGAAGAGGAAGAAATACAAAAAAGAGAAGAAAAAGGAGAACAGGTTCAAAACGAGATTAAAGAAAGTTTCCTTGCAAATATATTTTAAATTAGCAGATGTCAGAGAATGCAGAGTTATACAACTATTATTCATCTTTTTTTAATGAGGCTGGTCTCCCACATGAAGAGAAGGAAATGAGCTTGGTTAAAAAGGAGTCAAAACCAGAAGGTGATGAGAGATGGTAAATGTGGCACATAAATGGTTTAATTTAAGTTGATTAAGGTCTATCAGGCATGTATAGTGAATTTGTACAGGTTCTTGTGCTCTGTAGGAGGAATTCAGCGAATACTGAACAGGCTGGAATGATGAGAAAGGAACAAATGTTCTGATCTTTAACCTGTTGAAGAAAATTGGTTTAGAAAAATAGGTATTAGCTAACAATGTTGATACCTGGCCAGATTTTTCAATGGATTGCAAATCTGCTAAACCAATGTCTTGAGAAATCACAGAAAACATAAGATACATTGGCCATAGGTCAGAATGTACCCTAGTTTTAATAATTAGAAGGTAGTAGATGGCCTAATGATTTTGATTCTCAACAACTTTCCATAACCTATCATTAAAGTGATGCTCTGTGAAGATGTAGAAGCAGGAGAGACCATCATTAAATGTTTTGAAAGACTTGATCATTTATAGATCATATCACTTGTATCTCATTTCTCTTTTGGGGGGAAGGATTACTAGTCTGAATCTCTCAGAGGAATATCATAGGTCTCATTCACCTATATAGTTCAGGAAAACATTGACCCCAAGTCCTGACTTTGTGAATCTTTGTGATTCTTTGTGAATAAGATGCAGAATTGTGGTCTGAAATGCTAGGACATTTAAATAATTCATGTATTGAGAGAATTCAGAATTGCTGAAATAACCAGACCTTCTCCTCAAATAGTTATTGGTGAATCAATGTGAACTTGGAGGAAGATCTTTCTTTTGGAAGATACTTAGGACATTCTCTTGACCCTGTTTTGTTCAATAGTTTTCTCAAAAATGTAGAAATATGTATGGAAGAATTGCACGTTTAACATATATTGGATTACTTTCTATCCAAGAAAGGAAGGGAGGGGAAGGAAAGGAGAAAAATTTGGAACACAAGGTTTGCAAAGGTGGGTGTTGAAAAATCTTTGCATATATTTTGAAAATAAAAAGCAATTATTAAAATAGTTTTATCAATAACTTGGATCAAGTTATCTATGACATAATTATGAAGTCTACAGATTATATGAAGCTGGGAGGCATAGCCAACAGGTGATAGCCAAGTTAAAGTACAAAAATATCTTGACAGGATAAAATCATAAACCAGATATAAGACAGAATTTATTATAAATAAATGTAAATAAAATTTTGTGCTTTAACTAAAAATAATCAATTGCACAAATATAGATTGGTAAAGCCACGATTAGGCAACAGTTCTTATTTTAAAAAAAAGATTGGAAATTTTAGTGGACTGTAAATGTATTATGAATCAATAACATTAATTATCACCAAAAAGAGACAATGCTACTTATGTTGAATAGTCTAGTAATCATGATAAAACTCAGATATTCTGTTCTGGTTGGGTCACATCTGGAAAATATGGTGGCCAATTCAAGAGCATATAGTGTCCAGAGAGGAATGGCCAGTATGGTGTGTGTGAGGATGGTTATAGTAAAGATTGGGAGAAAGAAAAACAACATCACACTTACTTCCCTTCACTGTTTAGGAGTAGGGGACCAAGGTCAGCATTGCTGGAGAGAGATCGTTGGCCAGAGAAACTTCCTATGTGGTACTGTAAAGTGATACAGAGGATTCATGAGCACCTTTTGTGGTTCTTTCAAGAATTTTAGTTTTGTTTTCCCTTCTTTTTCATCAAAAAGGTTTCTAAATCACTCTCAAGTTGGAGGAATCTCGGAGGCCAACTCCTCACTTTACAGATGATCAGACTGGGACACAAAGTAGGTAAGTGATGGTCACAGAGCTGTCTGAGGTAGATTCAAACTCAGCTCTTCTTGACTCCAAGTTGAGCACTCTATCCACTGGGTCACCTAGTTATCCTCTATAATATGGTAAATTGTGTAGTATAAAACAATCATTTGATCTCAGCCACGTTCCCCTTTCCTCTCAGGTATTGGAAAGTTCTCTGCATCTATTTTCCAGATTTTCTGGGAATAGGGCCTAAGGACCCAGGAAAATCTGAGGGTCCACCCACTTGTACAAATTCTGGTATGGAGCTGATGACTCATCTGTCTGTTTATACTTACTTTCTAACTCTCCAAATTTGCAAATACATTCCACCTACATGCAAATAACTCTCATTTCTATTCAGACAATCTGTGGATCAGCCAAGCTCATTACCAGGTTTGTAATTTGTCCTTTATTAATATTAATATGACTAATGAATTCAAATCAAATCAGGAGAATATTTTACAAGGCATATGGGGATGGGAGTATCAATAAAAATTATGAAATACCAGCACCTATAGTCACCCATGAGCAAGGTACCTGAGTTTAGAGAGGCAATTTTATTTATGTTTTCTAGCTGGTCTTCAAATATCACCATCATCATCATCACCACCATCATCACCCAAACCATTGTTGTTATCATTAGTGTTATCGTTATTTGGGTCCGAATGTGATTTCATTATTGTAGGGAACTCTCAAGTGAGGAAAGTCCCTCCCTTGATGCAAATTGGCGCCCACTCTGAAATTTATATCTTAAAAGGCATTTTCTTGGTCTGTCTCTGTCAGAGGCAAGAACTCTGTCAGAGGTCTTTCTCACTTTAAAACCATTTTCCTCTCCATTCTGCAGACCATGTTTTTTTTCCAACAAAACATCAAGCACTTTGGTGTGGGTATGAGTGTTAAATTGAAAAGATGGAGGAGGTCAAAATCAAATCTTGCTTCTGGTGCTGCTGACGACCCCTTCCCAAAGCCAAGATAACAGTGATCTGAAGCTCTGACATGGTGAAAAAAGTCACATCAGTGGTGAAACATGAGAGCTTCGCCTTTGGATCCTATATTAGAAGGAAAACTATCTCTAAGATTTTAGTTCTTCAAATATATATCAAATCAGAAACATTCTTTAATAATTGATTACAACTCAATTGCTGTTGTATAATGCTCAAATCCATCCATCTCCTCAGTGGCTGAAATCCAGCTTCTTTAACTCTAGATGTAGCTCTTCCCCTGAATTGCCATACCTGTAGGCTACTTTGAGAGCTAATATTATTATGCCCATTTGATAGATAAGTTAAGAATCATAGAGGTGAGCTGATGTGGCAAATGTCTGAGGTAAGATGTAAATTCAGATTACCTTGATTCTTAAGACTAACCCTCAAGACATTAAACCACATGGCCAATTTTACATAAACTTGTAGAAAGAACTCCACTGGGAGTTTATACAGTTGTAAATGAATTATGAATCAATAACATTAATTATCACCAAAAAGAGACAATGCTACTTATGTTGAATGGTCTAGTAATCAAGTTTCTTCTTGCCAATGGTGTGAGTTACATCCTGGCTCCCAAGAGAGATATTTTCTGAAGGAATTCCCTCCATCCTTCATCCCATACTACATTATCACCCCAATAACTTTAGAGAGTTTCTTCTTTTCATGAACCCCAGGTAGCTCCTTCCCTATTCATAGCATGGAAGATCCCACTGCGTTCATTTGCTTCCAGGCACGTAACAACAAGCTCTTTGATTGATCTAAGAGCAATAAAATAAAGTGTTAGCAATGAGGCTAGGATTCTGGTTCAGGGACACTGATTCTTTTGGGGGGAAAGGAGCCCAGGAGGTATTTTTGGGATGAGAGAAAGTACATTTGTCCTAGTAAAGAAGAAAAGCAACATACATTGTGAGCCATAGGCAACCTCTATTTGCCCAATTTTCACCCCCAAAATAAAAAATCATTTATAGGCAGAATGGTCATGATGGCTAACCCAATTTACTATGAACACAAACCAAGCCATATAAAAGCAAAACCTTCAAAAATCTAATGATTTTGTAAGTTTCCCTGAAACCAGATTTATCAGGTTTTTGGGGCATTTCGGCCACTTGCTTTGGCGTTGAAGAGAAAGAGCTCCAGACACTATTTCTGCAGGTGTGGGAGGAGTAATGATTGAATTGAAAGAGACCCGATTTTGAACTCAGATTCCAGGCCAGTTCTGTTCTGCTTCTCTCTCAGAGTGTGGTCATGGCCACAGCTCTTTATCTTTTTCATCCTCCATTGTCTGATTTGGGAAATGAGAGATTGGGACTAGCTGGCTTGTGACCTGGCACGATGATATATTGATGGTGTTGTAACACAAGGCACCAGCCATCATGTGCTTTCTCATGTATCTCAAATAGCATCATTCTGACATCACTTGTCTGGAGATCCAGAGCTGGCGATAATATCAATGATGTCAGAATGCTTTTAACCAAGGGGAGAATTTTCAACTTTTCTACCAATAGAAACAAAGATGTTTCACGAGGACAATTGGAAACAGAAAGCCTTGCAAAGAATTCAGGATCCTGGGACATTGACTTTGAACCATATAAAAACCATTAGATAATCAGAGAGAAGTCAGTGGGACAGGGGTCAAGAGATAATTTAGCCCATGGATAATTTACTTGCCAAAGCCTATGTCTTTGTTTTCCTGTTTGCAACCTGAAGTTAAGCTTTCACAAGGAACAGAAGAAAGCCCTTAAGTCATGCTGGAACTACTTGGAAGAATGGCAAGGTTAGCCATTAGAAATCAAGCTGGATTAGGAGGCAAAAATCCTGCCTCTGACTTTTGCTAACTAAGTGAACTTGCACAAGTCATTGTATCTCTGTGTTTCAACTTTCTCTTCTGTAAACTGAGGAGATGGGACTTAATAACAGCCGAGGTCTCTTCCAGCTGCAGGGCCAGGTTTCTCTGCTGGGGAATGAGCCTGGACTTTCTGGAAGGGTAACTTGTGGTTTCCATCTCCGGGTGTCAATATGGTCAGCACATTCACTTTCAGGAAACTTAGAAACAGAGTAAATATCATTAGTGTTTTTCATTATTTATTTTTACATGAAAAGAAGAGAAATTCCATTAACTCATGAAAACTGGACAAACAAGGCCATTACAACACAATATTGGGGGCAGATGTTTCCCTGGCTGTCCAAGGTGGGATGCTGTTTCCAACTAACTGGAAGCCAGACACTCTGACAGCCTTTCCCAATTAGTGGAGTTTCCCCCAGTGGATGGCTGACTTTTATTTTAATAGATTTTTGGCTTTTTGAATAGGCTAGGTTCAGGCTAAGGAACTAGACTCAGTATGAATGCAAACTCTGGGTCTCTATACAGCAGACAGGGCAATGCATTAAGGCAAAGGAGAGAAATTCTAGGTCACCTTATGACAGGAAATCAAAGACGGCAGAAGTTATGGCAAAGGAGAAAAGGGCCCTTCTGTGAAATCTGGAAATGCCCCATGATTCTAATAAGATTAGGGATAGGACTAAACCTGTGATTTCATTGATCTTGGGAACTCCCAGATCAGAACATCCTTGCCTAGAGCATCAAGAGATCAAGTGACTTGCTCAGTCACCCAACCAGTACATGGCTTCAAGGCTAACTCTCGATCCAGGACACCATGTTGTCTCTTGTGAATCTTACAATCTATTCATTCAGGAGAACCCTTGACCAGCTGAGGGTGTAGAGGGCAGAGCTCTGGACTGGCAGTCAAGTTCTGGACCTGAGTCTGCAGGCTGACTTGCAAGGCACTTGACCTTGTCTCATTCTGCAAAGGAGGCATTGGGAATGGAAAATCTCCAAGGTCATCTCTAAAATTCTATGCCTGTCAACAATTATGGAACTCAATGACATTGGGGAGGCAGCAGCTGGGGCAATACTGAGTCTGGCTACTTGTGATGGCCTGAGTTTTTTGGAGGAAAGGCCACGTAGATGGTGGGAAGAACTCAGTTTAAAATCAGAGGAAATGAATTCCAAGACTGCCTCTGTTTCTTACTAACCCCAACACTTCGCAAGTCATTTCTCCTCTCTCAGCTTCCTTACTGAGGAGCCTCGCCAGAGAGGATAGAGCCTGGACCTGGAGTCAGCAAGACTGAGTTCAAAGCTGGTTTCTGACACTTACCAGCTGGGTGAGGCTGGGCAAATCACTTAATTCTGTAGACCTCGGTTTCCTCATCTGCTAAATGAGCTAAAGGAGGAAATGGCCAGCTCCTCCGAGATCTTTGCCAGGAAAACCCTAAATGAGGTCACAGAGCCAGACACAATTGAAACAATACACCCCAATACAGCTGTTCAAAGTTTCCTTACCTGGGGAATGAGTGGCTTGTGTCCAGGGACATCTGAATGCCTTTGTAGCTCTAAATCCATGGTTGTTGGCTCCCAGATCCATTGTAATGAATACGTGTTAAGTACCAATGGCTTACCATATGTAAGGCACAGGGCTGGAGAGACTGAGTTAGAATGTAAAGCAATTTCTGGCCTCGAAGACTCCCCTGCTTGTTTGCTGCCTCCACCCTGAACTCCTAGGACTTTCGCCCCTGCGAAAACTGCTACTATTTGAGGGTAAGAGATGGAAGGGGAACATTTCTGGAGTTTCCAGCTTTTTCTCAGCAGCGCTGCCCCTTCCACCTAATCTAGTGTCTCCCAGGGCTGGTACAAACAAGCACAGGGCCGCGGCAAACTTTTACACATCTGCAAAGCTCTTACTACCAAAGGTCCTTCTGCTGAAAGTGTATAAATTATAAAAAACAAAACAAAACAAAACAAAACAAAAACAAAATAACTCAATTCCTTCTTCTCCTAGTGGCCTGCTCCTCCCATCGGGGCTCCTTTCTTCTTCCTTCCATTCACTTCCATCCATTCCATGGGAGCATGAACTCCCAAAGCAATCATAAAAAATAAAATGAAAAAGGAGGAAAGGGAAGAAAAATGAGGAGGATGACTACGATGGCAAGAAGGGTGAAGAAGAAGAGAAAAGGTTTGTTTAACACTTTAAAATGTGAAAAGCACTTTCCAGACATGGATTCTTTCAATCCTGACAACAACTCTATGAGAGAAGTACTATTATTACCCCTATACTACAGAGAAAGAAACTGGAAATGGCAGAGATCGAGCGCCTCAGGAGTTTAGCTCTTCCTGAGCATCCCAGCCACAACATGTTAGCTGCCTCACACATAGATGTATAATAAAACATGTCGAAGAAATATATATGGTCATTTTTTCTGGGCATGGGAGAATCACCAACAGCTTAGAGCAGTGGGGGGCATATCTAGGAAGGGGCACTTATTAGACTCCTGTAGAGAGCTCCCAAATGTCCTGAGATTTTCAACATGATCCATCCTAGTACTATAGCAAGAGAAGAAAGTTGGTCCAAAAAGATATCAAGGTGGCACAATTCACTAAAGTCCTGTCTCTCCCCCTTCTTCCTGTCTAGCTACTTCTCAGAATTTTTCCTGAATCTTCATTTGGCTGTAACCCCATAAGAGCTGGTTTCTCCCAAGGCTCTGCTCAGGGCTCTCTTCCTTTCTTTCCCTTGATGACCTCATCTCCTCACATACGTTTATTGATCATCTCTTTGCAAAAAGCCCTCAGATTGGTATATCTTTCCCTAATCTCTCCAAACAATTTCAGTCCTGAATCTCCAGGTTTTGGGGGGACCTCTCCTTCCTTTATATCATACCAGATTCTCAAACATGTCCAAAACTGAATTCATCATCTTTGCCTGAAAAAAAATTGAGTAGCCACTTTGTCCAAATGTCCCCCTTTCTGTTGAGGTCATCACCATCCTGCAAGGATCTAAGATTTTGAACCTTGGGCTCGTCCTAGTATTGTCTTTTTCCTTTTCCTCCATAATCAAACAGCATGAAGTCATGTGAATTATCCTTCTACAAAGGCTCTCATATCCAAACTCTTCCCCCCACTCAAATAGCCAAAACTCTAACTCAAGTCTTCATTATCTCCTCCTGAACTGGTATAGGTTAGGCATCCCAATTCCAGACTCTCTTCTTCCCAACCCTGCTCTCACAGAACTGCTCCACTTCTTTCCTTAAAGTATGATAGTGTTTCAATAAAATTTTAACAAAGGGGTAAAATGAGGCAGATATCTGCAAGATAACACTGATTTAGCAGGAGCATGCTACCTGCCTATAAATGGATCCATAGCTTGTCTCCCTTTCTGTCAATGACCCTGAGCATGACAGTTCTCCTTACATAGTTTTTGGGGAGCACAGAACAAAGAACAGAAGTTAGATGACATTATAGGATTGTGGGTAACGTGACTGACTATAGAGCTGAGGGGCAGTGAACAACATGATTGGTTGGAAGTTTGGTAATGGGAGCTAGCAACTTTTTCCCTTCATTTCTCAGGAGACTAAGAAGTGCTCTTTCTTTGAATCCAGGTGCAAGATAGCAGCCCAGACTTGGACAGCAAACCAGACATCCTTGAAGGATGGCTTGGTGGTGTAAAGATATCAGGCCCAAGCTTCCTTGCTTACTTATAACATTCCCAAGGGTAAAAAAAAATTCCTTGAGCGGGAAAGCTGGAATTTAAAAATTAACCTATTATTAGCCATCTGAACAAAGTTTGGAGATCAAGAATCATGACTTAAGCAATGTCAGGACAAAAGCAGTCATGGGGCAAAATCAATAACTTGCAAATAGGATCAATAAGAAAATGAACTAAGATCAATTTCAATCTTCTCAGTCTTATTCAGTCACTTTCCTGCTCAAAAATCTTCAGTGACTTCCTATGCTTTTATTAGAAAACATGAACTCTTTATGTTGGCATTTAATTTCTTTTATAATCCATTTCCTACTTCTCTAATTTTTTTTTCCTCTCAGATTAATCCCTTCATGAACTCTTTGTTTTAGTCAAAAATGACCAACTAACTTTGCAGCTTATGCATTATTTTCTTTAGAATGATCCTGTGAGGTATGTAATATAAATACTATCACCCCTATTACACAGATAAGAAATTAAGACTCAGAAAAAGCCCTTTTCTTATGGAAAATACTAGGATTAAGATTAGTTTGAAAGTACTAGGAAAACATGTTTAAATGTCTGAAGAATTATTCAATGCTCTCTAGGCTTCTTATTTCCAAACACTGACTTTCGGTTTGGTATTTATTATGCTTATCTAGTTTTTCTCTGGGATAATGGAGGCACCTGAAATTCTATCCAAATTGGCCAATATGTCTGCACTCAAAATGTTCCATTTCCCTTTTCCAAGCCTAGTTTCAAGCTGTTTTCTCTCCTACTTTTTACCTAATATAGCCTCAAGCTTCCTTCAAAGCCAAATCAGAAATGAAATTATTTTTATGGCAGTTTGCCTATCTGATCTCTTCTCCAGAGAATGGAGTCTCCTTGTGGGCAGAGACCTGACATTGACACAATGTCTGCCATATACTTGCTGAATGGAATGGAGTTACATAGGGGAAAATCCTAATGACTTTTTTGTGCTTTCAGTTAATTTTTCTTTTTTCAGGAGAAAACATTCGCTCTCTCTCTAAGACCATCTCATTATCTGCTGCGGTTTCTTTGCAGAGTTTTGGCTGGGGCTTACAAAAAGTGAATTCTAGGAGTACTAAAACATTCACTGCGATGCTGTGGGTTCTCTCCATGGAAATCTTCAATAAAAATAAATAAGAGGCAAAAGAGAAAGCATGACCACTTCTGTATATAAATCAATGAAATGTTTCATTAAAGAACAATTTCCTTTGGGGGAAGGCTTATTTAAGCCATGAGAACTGAGGACAGGAGCATGTCATGAGCTCCCGCCAGCACTGTGAATATTTAATAAATAGTGAGCGATTACTGGTAATTAGGCTATGGTTTACAGACATAAAACTGTCAAGCTTTTATATGGTCCTGTTCTCCTAAGGGATCTTGAGTGTTTTACAGAAAAGGAGAACCATGGAATATTATATAGAAAATCCCATTAGAACAAGTCATGATATAATGAGGCTGCTGGAGGGCAGCAATATTTATGCACCCATCTTAATAGTTGTCCCAGGGTAATAGGATTCCATCTCGATAAAATCAATGGGATAAATCCTGGCTATCAAATGCTTTCTTTGGTTTTTGTTCGTGGTATAATCTACCTCCAGGAACTAATGCTCCCTGCTTAGGTGGATCAATAGGGAAAGACAAAAGACAAAAGACAAGATATGGGGTACTTTTTGTTCCAATTATTGAGAAATATGGGTTGATGAAACACCACCAACAATAGTAATAACTCTGGAAGGGATCCATTCTAGCCCATATTGGCCACTTATTAGTTCAGGGATCATTTAACTACTTTGAGCCTCAGTTTTTACATCTGTGAAATGGAGACAATAATCCCTCCCTTTGAAATCTACAGAGTTATCATGGGAAATGTGAAAGCAAGTATACAAGAAATCCTAACCTGGATTTCTGAGCTGAAGCCCTAGGTTTACAGAGCCCCCTGATTCAATTTGTGGGACTTTTCAATAATTAGTTTTTGTGCAATGTTCCCACCAAGGATTCCCTTCTTTGAAAATTAGAATTTGGCTTGTTGTGACCCTTGTGGGTTTCAGTCAATCAATAAGCATTTATTAAACACCTGTTGGAAGATAGGAACTATGCAATTTTATGAGGGGGAAATAAATGTTCCTAAATGAAGAGAAAGATAGGAACTGTGCCAGGTTCTAGTGAATTCACAGGTATAAGGAAATCCCAGATGAAGAAATCCCCACCTCCTCTGAAACTTAGCCTTAGAGAGGTCCTATAGACTACAACTTTAAAGAGTGTCATGATTTAAGATGAGATTCTATTTCCTGGTGGCACAGTGATAGACTCTGAAGTGAGAGACAGGAAAATCTGAGTTCACATTCAGCCCATGACACTTACTAGTTGTGTGACTATGAGCAAGTCACAACTTCTGTTTGTCTAAATTTCCTAAAATGTACAATAGAAATAACATTATCTACCTCCCAGGGTTGTTGTGAGAATCAAATGAAATATTTTAAAGTGCTTAGTGCAATGTCTATCACATAATAAATATTTAAATATTTTCCTCCCTCCCCCCTTTCTTTCCTTTCTTCCCTCCTTCCTTCCTTCATTCCTTCCTTCCTTCCTTCATTCATTCGTTCCTTTCTTCCTTCATTCTTTTGTTCCTTCCTTCCTTCCTTCCTTCCTTCCTTCCTTCTTTCCTTCCTTCCTTCCTTCCTTCTTTTCTTCCTGGAGCACAGAGAATAACTTACCAAGGTCACACAGGCAGTGTATGTCAGAAGTGGGACATGACCCTGGGCTTCTTTGACCCCAAGGCTACATCTCATGATATGCTGCATGATATGCTTTTAATCAATGCTTGTTTGCTGATTGTTGCCCACTGTTACATAAATACTAAGTGTTTTCTGGTGAGTTTTAGTTCAGTTCTTCATCATTCCAAGGCTAGCTCTCCATGAAGAGGCCAGGCTGCCTTCTAGCCCTTCCAGGGCTGTCTGAATGTGCAAAAGTTTATCTAGAAGTCATGTCTCCAATCCACTTTTTGATGCATATCACCTACTTAGTCGGGTTGCTTAAACAAAATAACTAAATCCTATTTAGGAGAGCTACCCACACTCCTCTTGGGACAGTCTGGGCTTGCTGGAGGAGCTGTCTTCTGACCTTTCCCAGGCATCCCACCTCAGCATGTGTGCAAGGGTTGCGCCCAGTGGAGGGATGGCTCCATTCCTTGGTTGCACCCTTGGCTTTGCACACACCCAAATCCAAAGCCCAAAAATTCAGACCAGACTGAATTGAGTCCTTTTGTTGCCTTGCCCTTGATTTGTATTGATCTTCCTATTCTTTGACCTGGTAGAAATCAAAACATATCCTTGGAATACTCCTTTCAAAGGAAAGATTTCCCTCCCTTAAGCATGATCACTGAAGTACTGCATAGACCTTTAGAGAGAAGAAATCATAAGAGATGCATGTTTGTTACAGTGGGGAGGTGGAGGGGACGCGTGATTTCCCTCCTAGGAGGAAGCCCCTTCTCTGGCTGGAGCATAGTGTCTCCCCTAGTCTTGAGGAACTGCCTGAAGCCCTGAGGAGTGAAGCAGCTTAATCAGGGTGGCATAATCAGGTTGAGTCTCCCAGACTCTTAGGCCAATTCTTCATCTACTGCCCACATTGGACTCCATGTAAACAGAGCGCTACCCATGAGCATCCTCTTCTTTAGTGTGGAGGTCCAGACATGTGGAGCTATGAAGCTTCAAGCAGAGTTTAATTCAAGAAACCCTTTTACTATGAACCTCATTATTGTCTAAGTCTTGCCCTAGAGGCTCAGCCAGAAGAGCTTTGGGGAGGAAGCCTTCATCTATGGGACCCCATAACTGATGAAGGTCATTAAAAGGAGAATATTGAGGGACAGACATCTCCATACATGTATGGAGCAGCAATACTGTTGAATTCATAGATCTGCAAGACTAAAGAAAAACCAGTTCAATAGGAGTGGGATTCCACTGCACCCAGGAAATAATGGACTAATGGTCCATATACGGGGATTGGTTGAAGCAGGGGAAGAAGGAGTCCTTCTCCAAATCTGAGTAGTCAAAAAGATATTTTTAAATGTTCTTTCATTACTTGAAAACATAAACCCATAAATCTAAACTAATACTTTAATGACCTGCCATTTTGGATGAGAGCCCCAGCTTCACTTCCTCCCAGGCCTGGAGCCTGTCACCACTGCCACCATGGCCACCACCATCTGGAGACCATAATATAGGACATGCATCTTGCAAAAGGAGAATTCTGATGAAATGGAGTCAGATTCCAGGAGCTCCTACTATCAATATGGGGAGCAGGTTTTCTACAAACTGGCACGCACCCCAAGGAAAGGGACAGAATGATGGAGCTTGAAGACAATGTCATATGAAAACCAGTTAAAAGGGCCAGGAATGTTCCCCTCATAAAAAAGAATAATAAAGAGGGTAATGATGGATGTTTGAGAAAATGAAAAATTTTATGATTATGAGCAAGAAGCTGAAAGGAACATGGGAGTTCATATAGTCTTTTGCAGAATGAAGAGTGACTCAAGTCCAGATGGCTTAAAGGATCCTTTGTCTGTAGGATCAGAAACAGTGTTCTTCCTTCTGAACCATTTTGCCTCCCTCAAGGGTCAAGCTTTAGAAGGAATAGATAGATCTCCAGCAAGAACTCAGCATCAATGTGTATATGTTCCAGGAAAGTAGATTTTTGCAGAACATAAGGTAAAACTTTCCAATCCTTAGGGATGTATATACCTAGAAGAACTGGATGCTCTGAGAGATGATGAACTCACTGGCACTGAAGTTCCTTAGGTGAAGGCTGGATGGTCTTCCTTTATAAATGTTGCTGAAGGAATTTACACATTGGATAAGTTCAAAAAGATGTCCTTTGTGACTCAAAGAAATTAGGACTCCAAATTTTACCAAACATGGCTTCAGAAAAACTTATGTTATATTAGGCTACATGGAAGACAAATTAAATATAGGCATTATTCAGCTTCAAACTACTGCCTAGATCCTACATTATTTTGAGTAGAATAGTCATCTCCATCCCCAGCATGATCCATCAGCTAGCTGCTCACCAACTCTTACCCTTGCCATCTCTGCCACTTCTCAACAGGCAGCTATACACACAACTGCCTACCACTCCCATGACCTAGCTCAGAATCATTTTGTTGTAGCTAGGTCCTCAAAGTTGCTGCTATTGCTGGGGCTGGTATCTTGTAGGTGTTAACCAGATTGTCTGCTGGTTGGTTGGCTGAAGAGACATAACCACCAATCTTTCCAAAGGTAGGCAATTCCAAGAACCCTATCCAATTCTCAATTTGATTTCATCTGACCAATAGGGTGAAAGAGCAACAACCCCTTTATACCCTATATAATTGTGAAAATAATCATAACTATAAAAGCCTATAGCTCTAATAGTCTATAAAGGAATAATACAGAAATATAATGCCATAAGTATGTGCCTCTGTCAATAGATCTGCCAAGGAATACATTGTCCATCTATCTCTTTCTCTTTTCCTCTGTAAATGAGAGCTAAGTAATTCATTTCCTGAGAGTCCTTATAGCTCTGGCTCACATAGCCTAAGTCTGATCTTGGGGATTAAAACAAAAAGTCAGTTTCTGTTTTGGTTCACTACCCAGATATTTTCACTGGGAATTCTCCTATTATGTTCATATTTAGTCTTCCAAAAATGGATAATAAGCTCTACAGCTCTTATAGAAGCATTCAAGGTAACAAACACATATTAGATAACACATTTAACTCCAGAGAAAATGCAAAAAAAAAGATTCACCAATCCATAGAGACAGAAAACATCCCAAACTTTCACAGTCAGAGCAGCACTAAACAAACTTATCTATCAGTCTTTTCTTTTCCTGGAGAATTCCATTTTTCCCAAAGGTTCTTAGACTTAGCACCAACACATGGAGGGTTGGACTCCTGTCTGTTCCATCCTACATGTTAACCACCAAAGACAAATACGGAACTACCCAACAATCTCCTTTCCACTAGACTAGGCTTGTCCCAGAAATTCACAGCAACAGCACCATACAAGTCTCTGGCCTTCTCCAATGTCTACAGGCATTCATTGTGGCCCCTTCCATTTGGGCCACATGGATTTTCTTTTTCCTCTATGAAACAAACAGAACACACTGCATCCTTTCCCATCTCAGTCATGTAGTTCCTAGAATCTCAAACTTGAAAGTATTCTTGAAATACCCCTCATTGCTAACACTGCCCCTCTTTTGACCCAAGAGTTCATATGTCATGATTACATGGCCAAGGAAATTTAGTTCTCACCTCCACGAGAGACTGGGGCTCAGGAACACTATCTACAAACTCTTTTCTAGGTCTAGGTGGACAAGAAACTGCAAGAGACCATGTCTAATTCCTGCATGCTTTATCATTGAGTTGGGAATTACCTGGGAATAGAGGAACAATTCTTTCCCATCCTCTGCCCACTGAACTATACTGAATAAGAAAGGCACAAAGGAAAGAAGTGAAAAGGGAAAGGCAGAAGCATGCTCTATTAAGTCTCTTTGGTAGATAGCCCTGGGGCAGGAATGTGTCCTCTGACAGGGGCCCAAGTCAACCAAATTAAATTGGCATGACTGGTATTGAAACCACGAGGCAGCACCAAGAGGTGTCTCCAAATCAATCAACTCCTCTTGGGCAGCCTCACTCTGTCGTATAAACAACATGGCAGTGAGCGTATCCACAGTATCTGTGGATCGATAGTTTAAAGCAGAGCAAAGGCTCATCGACCTACAAGTTCATCAAGTTGAAGGCATCACAGCAATTTCTTTGATCGCTCCTTATATAATAAAAATACAAATAACCTTCTGCCAAAAAGTTCCTGTATCCGTTTCTCTTAAGCTTTCCAATCATATCGATTTTCTTTGTGCATGACGTTTTATGAAATTGTGAGACTTTGAACTGGCAGGGGTCTTACAGAATATTTAATTCAACATTAGCCTTTGACCCAGAAGAAAACTCGTCATTGAGAGGTTAAATAACACTTCTCAAAACAAAGAAGTAGACATGGGAATGACATCTGACTCCCAGCCTCTAAGTCAACTCAAGACTCTTTCAAATATATAACTTAAGCAGCATTTTGTTTCAGGAGGTTCCAAGCTCTTTCTCTGTTTTTGTCTTTTCTAATACTACTTTTTTCCTTCTATTTCTACCATTCTTTCTCTTTCTCCATCTTCTATTCTTTCCTCTCCTCTTCTTTCCTCTATTCTCTCCCTTTCTTTCTTCTTTCCTTTCCTGCTTCATTTTTTCTTTACCTTCCTTCTTTCTTTTTTCCTGCCTGTTTCCCTTCCTTCTCTCTTCTCCTTCTTCCCTTCTTCTTTTCTTTTGTTTTCTTTTTTACCTCTGTCTTTCTCAATTCTTTCTTCCTTCATTCTTTCCTTCCTTCTTTCCTCCTTCCCCCTGCCTTCTCTCCCCCTTCCCTCTTTTTTCTTTCTTTCTTTTCTTCCCTCTTTCCCTGTTTCATTCTATTCTTCCCTCCTTCATTTCCTCTCATTTTCTCTATTCCTTTTTTCTTCTTTCCTTCCCTCTTTTTCTTCCTTCTTTCCTCCCTTCTGGGTTGCTTCTATTTATTTTCTTTTTTATCCTTCCTCTCTCTTCATCCTTCTTTTCTTTTCTTCTTTCCTTCTTTCTTTCCTTTCTCCTCCTTCCTTCTCTATTTCCCTGCATTCCTCATTTTCTTCTTTTCTTCCTTCATTCCTTATCTCCCTCCTACCCACCTTCCCTATTTCCTTCCTCTCTTTCTTCCTTCTTTTTTCTCTTCTTTGTCTCTATTTCTGTTGACATATCAGTCATTTTTGTCTCCTTGTTTTTCATTCCTTTCTAAGCATTCCTGTTTTTAATCAGCATTTATTACATTGATTGAACAAGATTGAGATTTTTTAGCCACTTCTTAAATGCTAATGAACACTATATTTCTCAAATAACTAATATATTGAGTTGATTTTTACTTTTCTGGATACTGATTTTTTTTTTCCTGAATGATGCATATCTTTGACTCTCAACATACTAGATTCATTAAATATTGTTGCTATAAGAACTTTAGAGGCCACTTAGTTAAACTATTCCCTTTGAATATGGGAACTAGAGAAGTTCGATGATTTAGTGATTTACTTAATATCATGGAACTAGTAAGGGGCGGGGAGGGCAACAGGTAAGATTCAAGTCTAGTATTCATTACATCATAACACGCTGGTTGTATCAATGGGATTTTTAAAAAGAAAGTAGTTTGGTCACAGAAAACGTGACCCATGATTTCAGAGAAGACTTTAATCATTAGTGATTTAGTGACTTAGTGACTTAGTTAAAAGAGATCTTCTAACATCTTCACTTTATAGTTAAAAAAATAATGCCCAAGCAGACTAAGCAATTTCTTCAAAGTTATATCACTCATAGTTGTGTCCACCTTAGAGTTTCTCCTATTCCTTGGTCTATTCCCTATTGGTATCTTCCCACCTCTTACCATGTCTCCTTTGGCAGCCAAGTTTCCCATTTGTTACAGGAATTTTATGAAGCATAGCATTCGATTGCCTTTCAGATTCTATGGGAAAAGGTTTTATGTGAGAATGAACAAGAGGCTCTATCCAAAGAGGAACAAGATAGAATAATGAGAATGATTGGGAGGGCTTGGAAATTGTGAAAAAGGCCAGCAACTAAGTCTAAGGAGAAAGATTTTGAAGAACTTAAGAAGCTGAAGAAGGAAAAGGAGAAGGAAGAAAAAGGCTAGAGACAGAAGGAAGTAGAGTTGACCTTCAAGGAAGCTGGAATAAATATGGAAGACAGGTTTGATAATGGAAGAAAAGTCCTCAAGTCCTCAAGAAAAAAAAGTAGATACAGAAGGAGGTGAAGGACTCAGGGAAGAGAAGGAAAAGGATTTGCATGAAGGAGAAGGTTGTAATGAGGAGAAAAAGAAGGACTAATGGAGAACAAAGCTCTTAAAATCAAGCAGAAGGACAAATTAAGAGACTGGTAGAGAGAACAGAAACAACATCAACCAAGAGCTAAGGTGTTCTTGCCAGGCCAAGAAGGTGAGGATGAGGATTTGTCACATGGGAATATTAGGAGTTGCTAGAGAGGAAGAAGCCAAAGGAGATCACTTCCAGCCAACAAAGAAAGCAGGTGTGACTTATATAGATCGGGCCCTTGATTGGTTGGTTGTTGTCCTTGGGTCTTGAAGATTATCCAGATGGCATGACTGTGTTAGAGTCCAGTTAGTGTTGTCAAGTTCAGTTTTGATTCCAGGAAGACAGAGTGAAGCTAGGCTGATTGGGAATGCTGAGAAGTGGCCCTGGGCAACAGAGTCAGCATCTGATGAATTCAGAAGCAACAGGGCAGGGACACTACTGGCTGTGGGCACTTACAAGATGGTGGAGCTCTTGGTTTGGGGTTTCTGGTCAGAATGGAGAGCTATTTAATTAGAAGTTAAATGACACCTTGTCAGGGATGTTATAATAGAGAATAAGGTCTTCTGTTTCTTTCTTTCTTTTTTTCTTAAAATAACTGTGAATAATATAAAATATTTGGGAGTCTATTTCCCAAGGCAAAGTCAAGAACTATATGAACACAATAACAAAACACTTTTGACATAAATAAAGTTAGATCTAATCAGTGGGGAAAATATCAAGTGCTTTTGAATAGGCCAAGATAATATAATAAAAATGACAATACTACCTAAATTAATCTACTTATTTAGTGCTATATGTTTTCCATTTGTCAAATTTATTTTTAAGGAGTTATATGCTTTTTCCATTTCACTAATACTATTTTGTAAGTTTTTTTCTTCCAATAATTTGTGTTTCTTTTTCCAAACCCTTGTGCAAAGTTCTCATTTTCTTTCTCCATTTTTCTTCTAGCTCTCTTTAAAGATCCTTCTTAATTTCTTCCAAGAGAGCCTTGTGAGATGAGGACCAATTTATATTACCCTTTAGGGCTTCACCTGGAGACAATCTGCTTTTAGTGACCTCAGGGTTTGAAATCTGTTCTTCCCTTTCAGCATAAAAACTATCTATGGTCAGAGTTCTTTTTGATTTTTTGCTCATTTTTTGAAAGTTGAGGTCTGCTTTTAGGGTAAGAGGGAGATTGTCCTAGCTTCCTCTACAAGTGGCAGTGGCTGATGTGGGTCAGTGCTGACTAACTTCCAGTGCTGGGTGGGCATGGCCAGGTCCATGATATTCTGGTATTTCAGAGTTCATTATTTGGTGACCAAAGAAGAACTAGAGATGATTATTGATTCCAAAATAGATAATTTTGATTATATTAAGTTAAAAGGATTTTGTACAAACAAAAGTAATGCAGACAACATTAGAAGGGAAGCAATAAACTGGGAAAACATTTTTACATTCAAAGGTTCTTATAAAAGCCTCATTTCTAAAATATATAGAAAATTAACTCAAATTTATAAGAATTCAAGCCATTCTCCAATTGATAAATGGTCAAAGAATATGAGCAGACAATTTTCAGATGAAGAAATGGAAACCATTTCTAGTCATATGAAAAGGTGTTCCAAATCACTATTGATCAGAGAAATTCAAATTAAGATAACTCTGAGGTACCACTACACACCTGCCAGATTGGCTAAGATGACAGGAAAAGATAATGACAAATGTTGGAGAGGATGTGGGAAAGCTGGAACACTAATAAATTGTTGGTGGAATTGTGAGCAGATCCAACCATTCTGGAGAGCAATTTAGAACTATGCTCAAAAAGTTATCAAACTGTGCATATCCTTTGACCCAGTAGTGTTTCTATTGGGCCTATATCCCAAAGAGATCTTAAAGGAGGGAAAGGGCCCCACATGTACAAGAATGTTTGTGGCAGCCCTTTTTGTAGTGATAGAAACTGGAAACTGAATGGATGTCCATCAATTGGAGAATGGCTGAATGAATTATGGTATATGAATGTCATGGAATATTATTGTTCTGTGAGAAATGACCAACAGGATGATTTCAGAGAGGCCTGGAGAGACTTGCATGAACTGATACTGAGCGAAAGGAGCAGAACCAGGAGATCAGTATACATGGCAACAACAATACTATATGATGATCAATTCTGATTGAACTGGCTATCTTCAACTATGACATGATTCAGACCAGTTTCAATGATCTTGTGATGAAGAAAGCCATCTACACCCAGAGAGAGGACTGTGGGAACTGGGTGTTCATAACATAGCATTTTCATTCTTTTTATTATTGTCTGCTTGCATTTTATTTTCTTTCTCATTTTTTTCCAATTTGATTTGATTTTTCTTGTGCAGTGCAATAATTGTATAAATATGTGTGTGTGTGTGTGTGTGTGTACTGGATTTAACATTTATTTCTACCATGTTTACCATATATTGGACTACTTTACATCTAGAAGAGGGGGTGGGGCGATGGAGGGAAATTGAAACACAAGGTTTTGCAAGGGTTAATGTCAAAGAATTATCCATGCATATGTTTTGAAAAATAAAACGCTTTAATAAAAAAAGAAATGGCAATTCCTTTCCCATTAGCCAAAATATAAAAAGGACTCTGCAGTTACTAAAACAAATCTTCCTCCCTTTGCTCATGCCTTTGATTCTCGAGAGAGAGATCCCAGAGGTTCCGACCATGGAGTAGCCAGCCTGTCCCAGAATGGGTGCCCAGCCACCCTCCACCCTAATCTTGTGTTGGCTCTTTATCATCTATGTGGGAAGACTCAAATACTAAGTGGAAAAATGTGGAGGATCCTCAGAGATTCCAAGATGGTCCTGCAGCAAGAAGGCAATTGAGTGGGAACGAGAGGAAATGAACAGAGTTTTAAAAGGAAGCTGAACTCTCTTGCCAACATACACAGATGTTCTGAAGGCAGCCGGGTGCCAGCTCAGCCAGATGGCTTCCTCTGAGGCAATTGGACCATTCTTCCTTCCTCTCTGTCTCTCCCCTCAGGTATTCCCAGGTGTTATAATGACCCACATTTTCCAGAGATACATCAGACACAAGTGACCGAGGCTTTGTTCTTTTCCACATACTCCAAAAATATGTTGATCATCAATGGGCACGTAGGGGAAGCATGACCAAGAGAAAGAAATCAAAATAGAAACAAGAGTTGAATCAAAGGCCAAAACAATCAGAAATAAGAGTCCTGATTTCAAGTCGCAGGGTCTGAGGCCAAAGATTCAATTTAATAGTTATTATTTGTGTGACTTTGGGTAAGTCAATGTCTTTCTCTGTGCCTTTATTTTCTCATCTGCCCAATAAGAGCATGGGGCTAGATGACCTCTAGATTATGGGTCACAAGGTACTTTATAGATATTAACCATGTGATCCTTGCAATAGCTCCATGGGGTTAAATATCTGCATCTTCATTGATAAACTTGAATATGTCCAAAGGAAGGCTGCCATTTTGTGAAGAGTTCTGGAGTCCATGCCATATTAAGAAAAGATGCAGTAGCTGAAGGATTACCTTGTGAAAGGCTGACTGGTCCTATGGGGACTGACCAAGCAGGGCCAAGTCCTTCAAACACTCAGTATTCTCTGTCTGCTGCCAACTCACCTGGATGCCTAGGGTCTGCTTCCAGAAATGCATTAGAATGCAAAAAATGGGAGGTCTGTTCCCATTTCCAAGCACTAGGTATTCTAAGATGGATTCCTGTTGGGTTTATTGCAGAGTGGAGAAAAGTACTTTAATTGCTGCAAAGTTGGAATTGAGGGGACGTATGAAAGAGTTCAAGGTCTTTGAAGACCTTGAGGAATTGAGGAGAAACTTAAATGCATGAGCAATTTTGTGACGTGAAGCTCTATCCCGCTCCTTCCTCCAATTCCCAGACTGCCCTCTTGCCACAATAGCACCTGCTTCCCAGGGGTGGAAGGAGAATTAAATGATGTCGTGTTTTTAAAGGTCTTTGCAAGTCTTGCAGATATTGCTATCCCTCCTTTGAAGGTCACTCTCTCCTTTCCTAATCTGATTCAACTGGGAAGATACCACATGCATAAAAGAAGGAAAATAGGAAGTAGAGACAAGGTCATGTAAAGTAAGTCCAAGAAGGAGGGAAGAGAGGAGCAAAGGCTTTGTGCAGAAGGAGGCACCAGGGCTAGCTTGGAAGGAACCTGGAATTCTGGGAAGGTTGAGAAGAGGACGTGCAATCCAGGCCTGAGAGCCTACCTGAGTCAGTGAGCAGCCACGACTAGGGGAATTGGCCTGGGTTTTAGAAAGGGGGAGGGCAGAACATGAAATAAGACTGGCACAGTGCCTCAGGATGTTAGGTTTCATCTCAGAGGCAATTGGGAGCCATCGGGAGATTGGAAGTAAAAGAGATGCAAAGTGAAATAAATAGAAGTCTAAGAAAGAAAAGAGCCACCAAATTCAGTTTTTGTAATTATGACGACCAAGCTTCTTCCTGAGGAAAAGATGAAGAAATACATGAGTGTCCCTTGATTGGAGAGGTGGGCAACTTTAGCCAGAGAACATCGCATAGACTGTCACACAACACTGCCACGTTGGGTAGATTTGCTGAACTACTCTTTGTCTTTTTCTTACTCTTTGTTACAGACAATGGCTCCCATGGTGTGTGTGTGTGTGTGTGTGTGTGTGTGTGTGTGTGTGTACATGAACATATGTGAACATATGATTAAGCAATTGTACCTAAACATGCATAAATAACTGGAAAGGAAGGGTGTAGAAAAACAAAAGAAATGGTAAAATATAATGGTAAATGGTAAAAATAAAACATTTTACATTGGCCTGCACAGCAAGTCTACACTGGCAGCCTATTCCATCCAGGAAGGCCCTTCTCAGGTCTGGCCTGCCCAATTCTCCTCCCTCGAAGCTCCAGTCCTGGGCCCTTGAGGAAGAAGAAGGAAGAAGAGGGCTAAGGCACCCTAGAATGTATAGGGGAAGTGCTATCCGAACATCAGCCATAGAGTCTGGCTTCTGACTCTAGCTCTGCTTCTTGGTACTGTGACCTTGGCTGAGCCCCTTCCTCTTTCAGTCTTGGTGTTTACATCCCTGGAATGAAAACATGATGACTTCCAAGGGCTTTTCAAGCCTGATGGCTCTCCGTGCTATGGTGCGCCATCTTGAGATGCTCGGAGAAGTAGAGAAGAAGACCTTGAGAGAGATGATGGATGGCTTGCATCCTCCGCTCTGCCCTAACCCAGCTGTGTGACCTGTCATAGGGGAAAGGGGCAGAACTAGTGGAAATGAGTAGATTTTGCAGCGTGGTGTCAGAAACAGGCTCATCAGCAACACCCCCAAAATGGGGTGCAGGGCCTTGGGAGGTAGACAGCCTCTATCACTACAGATCTTCAACAACGGCTGGCTGCTCCTTATCAAAATTGTTGTTCTCTAGAAAATCTCTGTGGGTTGGCTCCAGACTGAGATTCTGTGGCCCTGTATGTGGATAAGTGAGGAACCCCCTTATCATTAGACAACCTCTCCAGATTCATCTATGAAAAGAAAGTGTGGGTTAGACCAGATGACCTCTGAGCTTCCTTGATCTCTGACTCAAACCTGCCCAGACTAGAGCATCACTTCTGTTAAAGACAGACCGGGGGAGGGCAAAGAAAAAATTATTAAGGAAAAAGAAACCTCTCCGCAATGAATTAGGACTAGCTCTTTACATGGACCCACAATAACCACTTCCTCTTCCACCCAGCCCCCGGTTATTTATTTCCTCATCTGTAATGTTGCAAACCCATCTCTTGATCAAAAAGATCTGCCATCATGATCCCAGGAACAAATGGACTGTGAAAGCTTTCTGGACAAAGCTACGTTCGCCACAACAAAAGAACAGGAGGGGGAAAAAACAAAACCCAAACCTGGCCCATGATTTCCCACAACAAAAGGAACACAAGCAATTAGCCTCACAGCAAAGTGCTCCCAGATGAAATTCTGGAAAATGAAAAAAATAAATAAAACTAATGAGCTATTGGAGCTGGGATGGTCCCTTTTTGAAGAAAAAAACAACTAATTGGGATGTTTGCTTCTTGAGTTGTCCCTTATTAAGACACACATCTTTACCTGCATCATCCTTGGGCTCTTTCTTTCTTCTGCAACCTGACACATCTGTAATGTGGTCCTATGGGGTGGGTACATGGCAATGGATTTGTGTCAATAGTGGACGGGAGAGCAGAAGAGAATGAGAGGCAGAAGCTTTGGGAAATCAGATCTGTGCCCCTGCAGATCACATTAGCGTTCTCCTGAGTTAAGGCACACAAAACTACAGGGGGACCTCAGGGTCCCCAGGGCCATGTGTTAAGCATCCTCCTCTTGTTCCGGCTTGCTGCCTGCTGCTTCTGAAGTCCATCACCTGAGCCAGAGAGGGACTGAGGGTAAGAGAAGAATTCTGGGAGTAGGGGTAGGGGCTGGGCAAGCTGGGGGCTGGAATTTGAAAGATCTGCCTTGGTCAACAACCAGTGTATCTCATTAAAATACAATTCGGAGCAGAGACTCTGTGTTCCTCACTTTAACTTTTCCCCACCCAGCCATCCACCCACCCTAATTGGAGGTTCATGGGCTTGTTATGCCGAATTTGTTTGGACCACATCCTGTTCACTTTCAGCATTTCTAATGGGGAACAATATCTGCCGGGACCTTCGGTAGCATGGAAAGATGAAAAGCATTAGAGGAAATGGCATAAACAAGGAGAGAGGAAGTGCCCAGTCTGGGGAAAGCAAACAACGGCCTCCCAAAGGTCCTTTACGATCTTCTCCTCTGGGGCTGGGGCTGTCGCCATATAGACTCTTGGTCTCAAAGGCAATTGTCACCAAACAGTCAATAAGCCAATCCCTTCCATCATCACCAGTTATGGCTCCATAAGGATACTGAGGTTCAAAGGCTCAAAACAGACTTTCCTATGTCACACAAATGATCACATGTTGAGAGCTGGAAAAGACTTGGCTGATGATCAAGTCCTTCATATTACTGATGAGAAAAAGGAGACCCAGGGTAAGTGGGCCAGCGTGATAGGGCTAGTTGATAGTAGATGAAGGATTAGAACCCAGGCCTATTAACTCTAGGTCTGATGCTCTGTCCATGACCCATCTGGATACTCCCCAGATTTCTGCAATTAGTGTGAAGGACTCTATTAGTATTCACAAGTAATTTCTAACTTTGGGGTTGTCTTTTTGCAGTTCCAAAAATGTTCTTTTCCAGAGTGCCTACCAGGAATCCTGAGCACTTGGGTTCAAATCCGCCCTCTGATGCTTACTAGATGACACTTACCATCTTTCTGCCTCAGTTTCCTCATCTGTAAAATGAGGTAATCATTGCTCTTACCTCCCAGGATTGTTGGAATAATCCAATGAGTTGTTTATAAAATTCTTAGAGCAGTACCTTGCACATAGTAGGCACAATATAAATGTCTACTATTATTAGTATTATTAATAATGATGAAGATAAATAAATGTTGACCTGACTTTAAAGTTAACCCAAAGCACAAATGACAAATCTCTTCCTTTTGTGGTCAGGCCCAGTGGCTAAGTTCCTGGAATGGAGCAAGATGCTAGGTACATCACATGGGCCTTTAAAGATGAGCTCAGAGATTCAGGAGGCCATCAGTGGGCAGAGACCAAGGAATGCCCAGTTAGGCATGGGGGCAGGCGTGTCTCTCTCTCTCTCTCTCACACACACACACACACACACACACACACACATACATATATACACAGAGATGTAAAGTCTCAAAGCCCAAGGGCAAGAGCAATGAGAGAAATGAGGGGACTGGAAATCCAGAAGAAATAAAGTAGGTTGGGGTGTCAGACAGAGAACCCCCAAAGTACCTTTCTTCTTCAGGGTCTTGGAGCAGCTATGCCCCCTTTGCCTTTTAAAGACATTGGCTTGCTGGGATTCCGGAGCCGGATCTGTCCAAGGTCACACACTGGGACAGATTAAGAGCAGATGGGGCCCTAGGGCAGCAGCACTGCAAGGGGCTCCTTCAATGATGGCTCATTATTTACAAGGCCATTAGTGATTTCCAGTGGGGCTCTGGGCCTCTCTAACCTGGGAGCCCCCAGTTCAGCTGGACTTCTGCTTTTACATAGTCAGTCACACTGGAAGGGCTGGAGGCAGGGCCTGAGCCCACTTGCCCTGTCCTTCATCCAGCATTCAGTTCTATAAAACAGTGACTAATCACATGGTGCCATTTTGGAGGAGGGACCATTTGGGTCCCTTTGATCTGAACTTTTATTCCCCCTTTATGCTCTGTCCCCTATTTATGCCATCTTCAATCTTCCTCTTTTAGCTTAGGCAGTCACTGTATTATCAAACAAAACTCCATTGGGCATCTACCATGTGCCAGTTTGTTCAGGTGTAAAAAAAGAAATTGCACCAGATGATCAGTAAAGTCCCTTCTACCTCTAAAGTCTGAGATTCAGATCCATAGAACCAGTCAACCAATGTGTTTTTATTAAGACCCTTCATGCCCTCCATACAGGACCCAAGATTCTCTTCTGGCTCCAAATCCAGGTACTGGATCTGACCTTGATTTTAATGGAAGAGGAAGGAGGATACAAACTGTTTAGGATCAACCAGTCAATCCACACCATTGCCCAGTGTCACACAGCTTAAGTATCCAAGGCTGGATTTGGACTCACATGCCAGTGCTCTGGTCACTGCTCCATCTACTTCTCTATCCATCCCATTTATTAAGCTCCTACTATACACTAGGCATTGTGAGCCGGACTCTGGGACAGAACGATTCAAGGAAAGGATTCTGGGCCTGTAGAAGCTTATTCTTCATTGAAGGAGGCCCTGTGGAAGCCCCAAACATTCGAGAGACAGCCTTCTTTGAGCTGTGACCCAGACTATGGGGAGACCGTGGCAGACTTCTGCTGTATATTTTCTTTTATCCAAGAACTTGAAGCCTGTCCATAGTATTGCAAGTTATGATTCACAGCCTTCCAGGAAGAGAATACGCAGGGCTTTTTAAAAGGGGGAGGCACAAGGGGCTTTGTCTGAGATTGTCAGTGCTTCTCAATAAACAAAGAAAAGCTCTGAGAACATTATGAGGCCAGCAGGATTATTCCTTTATGGATTTTTAGAACTGAGAGGAACAGTTTATAAATACAGGCCAGGAAATGGACTAGAGCAGTCAGGAACCCACAGAGTAATCACTCGCTAAAGAGACTCCAATAAATCACTAGGTCCCTCAACAAATTTAGAGAAGAGGAAAGAGGGATGTATCCTATTTAAAAGGAAGGTTAGGGAAGGCTCAGTTTATGTCACATTAAAAAAGTCAGTCAACTGAAACCTTATTCAAGCTGTCCTGACTATTGAGACAAGACAGTCAACAGTTGGGGTGCTTCTCATGGGGGCCACAGGGAAGGAAGGCTCTTAAAATGACACTTGGGAGGCATTCTTAAAGTAAGGAAGACTGAGGGTGAGAGAGGGGAAAGGGGAGCCAGGCCAAGTTACTCTGAAGATTCAATCCCTCCATTCTATGGTTCAGTTCCACGGTGTGTAGCCATGAGTCCTCGAGAGAAACTGGTTCTTGGATAAAAGTGTTTTCAATTTTCCACCTTCAGGTTCAGAGTTGAGGAGATATCACAAAGATCTGGGTCCAAGTGCTACTACTTAAACTTATTAATTCAAAATATTAATTAATTGAAATGCTAAATTAAAAGTTAATTATTTATGGTACAGGACCATGAACAAGTCATCACTTTTCTGAGCCTCAATTTCCCCATCTGTAAAATAAAGAATAGTATCTTTAGTACCTACTTCACAGAGTTGTTTTTATGATTCAGTGAAGCTCTTTATAAACTTCAAAGGGCAATAAAGGCTATCATAAATTGTCACCATTACCATCCTTCCTCCACTTATCCTCCTAGAATTGAGGTGATACTCATGTCTACATATATAAAATAGTAAGTTCCTCAGTGAACAAGTCATTTCGTCTGTAACCCCAAGCAACTCATTACTTCTTTCTTCTCTCTTCCTCCTTCCTTCCCTACTTTCTCCTTCCCTCCTTTTTTCTTCCTCTCTTTTTTCCTTCCTTCCTTTTCAGTCTTCCTTCTTCCCTCCTTCCTTCCTTCCCTTTCTCTTTCCTTCCCTCCTTCCTTCCCTCCTTCCTTCTTTTCTTTCATTCCTTCCTTCTTTCCTTTCTTTCTTCCTTATTTTCTTCCTTCCTTCTTTCCTTCCTTCCTTCCTTTCTTTTCTTTCTTTCTTTCTTCCTTCCTACCTTCTTTCCCTTCCCGCTCTTTACATTTAAATCAACCATTACTACAAACATTATTTAATTACTTACTAGGTGCCAAAGCACTGGGGACACAGAAATGAAAACAAACAACATTTCCAGCCCCCAAGGAGCTCACATTTCACATATGCAGGGCATAATATGTAAACATTAGGAACATGGGAACCATGTGCAGAGTAACAGGATGGGGAGGGACCATAGAAGAAGGACAAACCCCAATGGCTGAGTGGGGAGTGAGGGAGAGGGACCTTCTGTAGAAAGTGGCCTTTATGCCGAGCCTGGCACAGACCTTGTGCAGTAGCAGAACTCTTGGCTTAAGGGAATTCTTGTTTTGACTCCTAGCCTTGCCAGAGGCATACTCTTTGCAGAAACAGAGAACAGGGAATTTTGCAGAGAATAGAAAAATTGAGAATTAATTGTCAAAAGTGGGATTTGAACTCAGGTCTCTCCTGATTCTCCTGATTCTAGCATCCCACTGCATGGGGCTTCTTGGGTAATAGAATGGAGACAGCCCCAAAGATGGGGCTCAGTACTCCCCAAAGTGGACCTTTATCACATCTATGCTTCATTCACTCAGCTGTCCCATTGAATGCATGCCCTCTGTGCTCAGGGTTAGGGTGAAACAGTCTGGGCAGTTAAGGTGCTTAGGTGCTCCCCAAAACCTCACCTTTTTATTCCTATCCTTTGGCTTTTACATGGGAGCTTATGTTCTATGGCAGCAGGGAGGTCCTTGCAAAGGAAGGTTGAGAAATAAAAAGATCAGCCAACCCAAATTAGAGCAGACTATTACAAGTCCAGTGAGGAAGGTCCTCCATGTGAAGTTACCATAGAGTGGCTGTGCAGACACTGCAATAACCCTGGTGGGAGAATGTCAGAGTCTTCTTGCTTTTAGATTTTCTTTGACCAAAGACTTTTATCTCTTTGAAATACAATGCCCCGAACTCCCAGCCATCACCTTTGGGAACTCATCCATGAAAGTCACCTAGGTCTGAAGCTCTGAAAGCAGATTTGAGTCAGGGATGAGGAAAGTCTTGGAGACAGCCTTGTCTCTGAGACTATAGTATAAAAGAAAATGGCAGCTTGGCTGAAGGCTGCCTTCTTTAGCATTGGCCTCTGACTGCTGTGACTGCTAGAATCCAGATTATCTCCCCCCATACAGGTCCAACAACCAATCCCACCTCCCTCCAGCTTTCCTTCATCCCTCCTAGAGCACTTCCAAGACTGTGTAGCTTGCTGCTAAGTCAAAGCTTAGCCTTTGCCCCATCCCATGCCCCACAATGCTAAGGGAGAATCATCCACCATATGATGAGTTAGTACCTAGACTTGAGGTTCCAGAGCATCCAAAACAAATCTCTCATTGCTTTCAAGTTAAGCCACATACAACTAATCAAAATACCAGATGAGCCCCAGGTTCTGATCTCATGAGATACAGAGGAGAGGAAAGCAAACTCAGCACAAGATGATGTCTTGTGTGAGCCTTGTTCTCACTGCCTGGATGGCTTCTTTTTTCACCAAACTGAATTCACAGCTGGGTAAACCCTGGCAACTCTCCCCAGGATCCCCCCCACCAAGCCCAGAATCTCCCACATAACTGTGCCAAATGGCCTCAGGACCCGAGTTTGCTGAAGAAGGCAGGGGAAGGATGTGAATAAGTCTGTTCTGACCTCAGGAAGTCCAGCTCCCTCTCAGGGTGAGCTCTCAAGCTCTAAGTGGGGAACGCCAGTTACAATTAGCCCTGATCAGAGCCAGAAGCACCCTGGGCTGGTGCAAACAGGTTTTTGAGGACTAGCTGCCCACCCTCAATAAGTTCCTAAGGTACTTTTTTTTCTAAAGAGGTTTGACTATTCTACATAAATTCCCATTCAGAACGGGAAAGACAGAGGCTTAATTTAAACAGTTTCAAACACATAGAACCTGGTAAATGTGGAGGTTATCTGAGTTTCCTTTAAAGGAAAGAGTCTAATAACTTGGTGCTGTCAGTTCTCATCAGATTCTGTCTTTAATTTCTCCCAGAAAGCTTGTGGGGGGTGAGGGGAAAGAGACAGAGACAGAGAGAGACAGAAACAATGAGAGACACAGAGAGAGACAGGCAGAGAAAGTCTTTAAAAAAGGAAGAAGCTGAGGATCCATTTGTCACTCATTTCAGGGAAGGGAATAACTAATAAAATATCACACATGAAGTGGGGAGAATTCTCTCTTTGTGTTGTTAAATGTCCCCCAACCTCCTGTCCCTCCACTGAATTCACCCGCCTGGTAGTATTGACAATAAAAGGGAGCAACCCCAAATCACTTTCAGTAAGTTTCCAGATGAGCTTACAAGCCAACACTGTTATGAATTTTTTTAAAGTCATAAAATAAAAAAGAATACCAAGAGCTTGTGTAGCATTTTAAGAATCCCAAAGCACTGTGCAAGTCCCCACTGGGGACCAAAAGCTGACTTCTGCTGTGGAAACTGATGGCCAAGAGCCTTAAGCTCTCTCAGTGTGTCATTAGTTATTGGTTTCCTGATCCGTGATACCACACATTCTCGTCTGGATGTCAGCAGCACCAAGTGATGCACGTGGGAAAACTCTACTCATTGGCTCCTTCCCCAGAAAGCCAATGGCCAAATCCATTCTTGGGTCTCCTCTTGTTCCCTGAAGAATGTTGATGGACAGCTCCCACTCCCACCATTGAGGGACAGGAAGGGTTAGTGGCCAGGAGGGGTCTGACTCAGTGACCCAGGTTTGACTTGGAGTTTTTCTTTCATCTACATGTAAAGTATTTACCCCGTATTCCTGAAAAAAAATGCTAAGAATAAAGCTTAGCCTCTACTTTTTTAGGCATTTACCATGAAGTAGTAAGAAAAGACGAGCAAATTTCTGACAAATAGTAAACACTTAATCATCGAGGGTTTAAGGTAAACATGTGTGGGGGGGGGGTGTATAAATCAGCCTGCACCCTAGCTTATCCCCTTTTTGGTGCAGCAAGTGGGCAGCATGCTTTACCATTAGAGATCTAGAATTGTGGTTGGCTATCCTGTTAATCTAAGTTTGTAAGCCTTTTGAGGCTGTTTTTTCTTTAGAGCATTGTTGTTATTGTGTAACTTGCTATACAAGGATCTGGCAAGGATTTGGAAATTGAGTGGATGCTTACCAGTTGGGGGATGACTGAATAAGTCATGGAATATGAATGTAAGAATATTATTCTGTAAGAAATGATGAGCAGGTTGATTTCAGAAAAATACTGAGTGAAGTGAGCAGAATCAGGAGAACATTGTAGACAGCAACAGCAAGATTATATGGTGATCAACCGTGATGGACTTGTCTTTTCAACAATGAGATTATTCAAGACAGTTTCAATAGATTTATGATGGAAGGTACCATCCACCTCCAGGGAGAGAACTATGGAGAGAGAATATGGATTGAAACATAGTATTTTCACCTTTTTTGTTTGTTTGCTTTTTCTTTTTCTTGGTTTTTTCCCCTTTGGGTTTGATTTTTCTCATACAATATGGCAAGTGTGGAAATAAGTTTAAAGGGGCTGCATAAAATCCCTAAAAAAAAAAAGACTTCTATAACTGACACACAGAGAGGGGAAAGTGTATATTTTTACAATGTAGGGCAAAACTCAAAATAAAAGCCTGAGAGAAAGAGTTTTGGTTGTTCTAATTGGGGGCTCAGATTTCTTGTCCTTCAGCTCCACCAGGAGAGACGGAAGCTTTTTCTCATTGTTGCCTCTTTCCTCAGCAGTCCACATCAAGCTTCTCTTGATCAACTCTCAAAGCATCTATGTCTCCATCCATGTGGAGAGCTCCCTATATGGAGGCAACCAGTCGTCTATGACTTAGCTGAGAACTCCTAGAATTGTTTGTTGAACACAGAAGGGAAGTGACCCATAGGGTCACAGAAGGGAAGATCCCATAGTCCCTCAGCTTTAAATTGTCAAAAGTAGGATTTGTATCCAGGTCCTCCTAACTTTAATACTAGCACCTTTTACTGATTCTTTATTGCTGTGTAGAGGACAATGTGTTTGTTGAGTTTAAGCATGTTGAACCTGACTTAAATGGAGTGGAGTAAAAGGAATAAAAGGAGAGATTTCTATATCAAATTAGAGGTTGGACTAGATAGTCCCTTCCAACTGTAAAATTCTAAGCTCTTCCAGGTACAAGACTGGAGGCTATTGTGTCTAAGACCAGCCTCAGTTTGCTTAGGACAGAGAGCAGGGACCATTCTGCCCTGGTAGAGGGAGTTTCTTCACCAGTGCCTAACCTATGCCAGGGAACTTACAAGTTTATATACTGGCCAGTGGTGACAATGACACATGTGAGTAAATCAATGTTAATTGTGCTAATGTTGACTTCTCTTCCCTTTTTATTCCTCTTATCCACCCCTCGACAGCTCTGTCCTTTGTAGGGCATTGTTAACATCTGCCTTTGGTCACTTCAAGGGAATAGATGTGCTAGAAAGCCAGGTTTAGGAAATGCAGTTTGATCAGTTTCCACTTCTGTCCCATCCCATAGCCATATCCCTGGGGGCTAAGTTCCCATAACCCCTTATCCAGCTCAGGAAGGGGCCTTATTGTTTTGGTTTCTTCCTTTCTGGCACAGCCTATCCCACCTTGAGCCAACCTAATACTTCTCTTGTTTATATGTACAGCTGGTAGGCATATGCCTAGCCCTGTTGCTATTTCTTTCTGCTCATCTTCTTGTCTTGTTTTCACCCCCTCTGAGTTGTTTTTCTCATAGACCCACTGGAAGAAGCATTTTTTACATTAATATGGATTCCTTTTTTTTCTTTTTCTCTTGGCAAAAACACAGTCCAATTGAAGCCAGATCTCTCATTCTCTGAATCCTGGGCTTTAACATATGGGGGTCCTGTCTGTGCCCCCATACACACTGTATAAAAGCACTCAGGTACCCTGGGCTTTGGGGTAGTTCACAAAAAAGGCTGAACTTCGCTGTTAGCAAAGTAATATAACTTTGCTCACTCAACCTCCAGTCTCTAGCCTGGCCTGTGAGTCTCCGTTACAGACTTTGGGCTGCTGGAAAAGCCCACATTCATAGAGTATTTGAGAGCTGCCCACTCCCTTTTCTTACAGCATGCCCTGTGAGGGAAACAGCACAAATTTTATTTGGTTTCATTTTCGAGATGAGGAAACTGAGGCTGAGATATCCAGTGTCACTGCTGGAATACTCCAAAGCCAATGCTCTGGACACCAAGGCAGGCTACTAACCAGAGAGCTAGACTAGAACAAGTAGCTCTTCAGCCTCGAAGGCACCTAAAGAAACCCAGACAAAGAATGTTCATGGATGGCACTGGCCAAGACTGGATGGGGAAAAAATTGTTGAGTGGGGAAGGAAAAGGAGAGGAGGAAGTGAGAAATCCCAGATGAGGAAAAGGGGGAAGGCAAAGGAAAATGATAAAGGGGCTACAGATCACAAACCAATGGATCAATAAATATTGAGGCAGACACTGTGCTAAATATTGGAGATACAGAAGCAAAAGTGAGACAATTCCTTCTTTCAAGCTTGTAGTCTAGTTGAGGGGACAAAAAGAAAACCTATGAAGATTTTAATAACTGTGAGTTTTAAAATAGTCAAATTATCAAGCATTTATTAAGCTCCTACTATATAACAGGCATTATACTGGGTGACATACTGGGTTCTGGGAATATGAAGTCAAAAATCAAAACCAAAATTTGCTTTAAAATGGCATTCCATTGGGGTGATTAAAAACACACATTTGAGTAAGTAAATGCAAAATATATACATGACATAATATTAGAGATTGGAGGGTTAGCGGATAAGAGAGCTATAAAAAGATCTCATATAGCAGATCACATATGACCTATATAAGTAGCAGTAACTGTAGCCCTCATGGTGGCAACCTCAGCACAGTGAGAAGAAAACAGAGCTGTCAATTTTTTTTTAATTGGGTGGGTGTTGGAGGAAGAGAGGATCTTTTAAGTCACACTTCTGAGCTTGAGGAACCCCCTGCTAGAAATGGAGGCTAAAAAAGGATCTTCCGAAACAAGGCTAAAGCCTTGGCAGAAGTCTAAGTGGGGTCTAATGTCCAATAAGGGAAATGATTTGACCACTATGCCTGATCAGACCACATCACTGGCATGTTCAAGTCTTTTTGCTTAGTTTAATAAGCATCCCCTATACAACTCCATTAGAGTAATTTTTAACATTGTCCCCAGGGACAGGGACAGAACCATTCAAGATTGGGGGTTCCACTATGTACCTCACTAGAAGTCAAGATTGACTTGCTAACTATTACTCTGAATGTCATGATTAAACCAGCTTCAAATCCACCTAATCATGTTGTTGTCTAGTCTGGTTTGTCAGGAGCACAGAACTATGGGGCCTAAGACTAGAAAGGTTAAGATTTAGAAAGGTTTAGAGATAGAAGTGAGATTGAAAGTGTCAAATCTCAAACTCTCTTTTTACTGAGGAAGAATCTGAGCCCTTCCTAATTCCTCATCTTCCTTGTTAGCAGAAATTTGTTACACCAGCAGCATCAAACTCAAACACAAATGGAGGCCACTAACTCCCACATAAGGATCCTTGCAGACTGAAAAATGATATTTTCAAACTGTTATGTTATCTATTTTTATTGTATTTTTTATTTACTTTGTTAAATATTTTCCATTTCCATTTGAATTTGATTTGGGCCATACTCAAGTGTTTAAAAACCAAAAAGCAGAAATAACCCTTGATGGCCCTTCCATGCTACTGGGCTATGTGAAGGACTGCCATGTGGAAAAGTCACCTGGATTGACCTGGTCATGTTGGATTCCAACAGACAGACTCAGAGCAATGGGAGAAACTTGTAAAAAGGCAGATCTAGGCTTTATATCAGGAAAAGGATTCTAACGAGTGAAAGAAAGCTTGTAGCCAAAAGCTCAGGCAACTCTTTGGAGCGTGCCAGGAGTTTGCTTATCACATCACTCTGTTGTTTTCTAACATTTTGGGGGAAAATGTTTGAACATATGTTTAAGGTCCTTTTCAAAGGAAAAAAAATACATTTTTTTTCATTCTTTTCTAGTCAGTTCCTATCCTAGATTATACATTGTGCTGACAAAGTTCTGTGTACTCCATGGATTAAGTTGATATGGATTTAGCATAATTATTAGTACCTAGGCTCAGGTAAATGATGTGCCAAGGAATAGTTATAGTTCTATATTAAGGGTGAAATCCAGCCAATGAAATTGGAATCTTTCTAGTGACCATTGAGTGGGTCTTCTCACTGTCACACACATGTAGCCTCCTTTACAGGTTTCTGCCATCCAGTTTAAATGGGCTTAAGTACAGAAGAAATGTTTTCTGTCCCTAAGACCATTAATTTGATATTTCTGGCTGCTCACTGCCTGCATTTGTCAGATTTGTTCAGGAGCTCTGCTCACCTCTTTCAATTACTTCCTCCCACTTTCCCTTTTCTTCTAAGTTCAGCTTCCTTTCAGCTAGTCTTGAAAGTCATTCACTTTCTATTTCCTCCTAAGCTGTCTTGAATAGGTCTTTCCCTGCTGGAGTCTTTTGGTGAGCCAAGAACCACAGGTGTTCTCCAAGATATTTCATTTTAGAGTAGAAAAGAGAGAGAGAGAATGAGAAAGGGAGGGAAGGAGGAAGGAAAAGGGAGAAAGATAGAGGGAGGAGGGAAGGAGAAAGGAAGGGAAAGAAAGAAGGAGCAAGGGAGGGAGAGAAAGGGATAGAGTGTGTGTTTCCTATTGAATCAAATCCCTTTCTTCATTTTCTTCCAGTTCTCAGCTATGCTATGACCAGGCTTTCATGAATAGTTAGACTATTCAGATTAGTCCTGTCCTCTTCATCTTTCTCTCCTTTCCATTTGCTTGTTTTCTTACTTCTTGCTGCTCTACTACCTTCTTTCTATTATGAATATAGCTTGCATATTCCTAGTTATTTAAATATTGTATCTCCTATAAGAATATGAATAAATTGAGAGCAGAGATTATGGGGATTTTTTCATCTTTTTTTCTATTCCCAGAATTTAGGTCAGTGTTGGCACATTGTAAGTGTTTAATTAATGCTTGTTGACTGTCTTTTACCTCTGCAACCTCTTACCATTTTATGCCTTCAGGTATACCTTTAACTATATGTTAATCCATAGCATCATGGAATCCCCAAATTGCAAAGTACACCAGAGACCGTGTAGTGCAGACCATTAGCTACTCAAGAATCCCCTCTACTATATTCTCAAGAAGTAGTTAATCATCCAGCTTTTTTATGAAGATTTCTCTTAAGAGGAAAGCCACCCCCTTGCAAGCCAGCTCACTCCAATTTAGGACAGTTCTCATCATTTAAAAGATTTCCTTGCATCAAACCAAAGTCTACTTCTAGATAATTCCAATCCATTTTTCCTAACTGATCTCTAAGGCCCCAGTGGCACAAAGTTTATCTGCCTTCCAGAGGAAAGCACTTCCAGCACAAGATAACTGTCTCTTAAAAGTTCTCATTCTCTTTTGGATCTCTTTTGTTCAGAGCTTTTGGGGCTCTGGACTTCTATACCAGCAGCTCATTCTCATCCTATGCCATAGTTTTTTGTAGTTCCTCCTATAGTGGTTAGGCTCTTTTCACTGTAGCCCCTACTTTCCAGCTGGATGGCATAGTAACTGTTCAAAAGGATCTTGACAAGCTAGAACAACATGATAAGTCTTAAAAGATTAAATATAAGAAGTATAAACATAAAGTGTTACATTTAAGTCCCAAAATCAACTTCCTAAGTATAAGTTGTGAGAGACATGATTCAGGGGTGTTAGTGCCTTAGAAACTCAATATGAATCCAAGGTGTGATGTGGCAACCAAAAGTGGAATACATCCTCAGACTAAAGAGCTTATGTTCTCTGGGGATTATATGACAGGCAAACGGATCAGGTTTATATTTGCTTATTTGAAGAGAAAAGGAATACTAATAATGAGGGATCTCAGAAAAGACTTCCTACCAGCACTTAGCACCTAAGCTAGGGAATCTAAGAGGCAGAGGGGAGGAAGAAATTTGCTTAAATATGCTTATGGTCAGGACAAGCGTCCTCCAGTTGGGTAGGAATCTAAATTGTATGAAGAGGAACAATTTGAAATGATCCAGGAAAGGAAGGAGCTGGTTCCACTAATGAAACTTTCTAAACTCTGTATTTGTAGTTTCCTCACCGAGTGAGTTTCCTAAACCAATCACAGATATTTTTTTTTTAAAAAGCCACATACATATGTATATGATCCTACATATCATGGGTCAAATATAAAATGATAGATTTCATTCAGATAGTTCAATGCTTTGCTTGAATTCCCAGAATCCCAGAAGAAAATTCTGGGAGAGACCCCTAGAGGTCTTCTGCATAAATGGTATCTATTTAGAAAGAGTGCTGAGCTCAGAGTCAGGTAGACCTGTGTTCAAATCCTGCCTCAGGATTTCTTGTTTTGTTTCTCAGATGAAGTTATCTGACTTCCTTGTGCCTCTGGTCACTTCCAGGAGATTTATTGCTAAAGTCAGAGCCAAGCAGCAAGCAACATGAAAGAAATTTCCATATTGGGAGATTCCCATTCTTACCAGATCACATCTCTTTCTTATATCCATATATCAAATTGCCTTATGATAACCTCAAAGATGCAAGAAAATCACTCTGTAAACCTTCACATGGTGCAACAAACTGAGCCATCACTGTTCTCATCCCTTTCTCCAGGCAGCCAAATGATTTCCAAAGCCAAGCCAATGACCCACTTATCTGAAACAACCTTCCATGAAAACAAAAGAAGCTGCCTCATCTCCTAGAAGCTGTTTGGGGATTTGGCCCAGATTTCCTTCCAGAGCCCATCTCTACTTGTAAGCAGAATGCTGGACCCTGGGAACACTGCCCAGAAGAAAAGAGGAGGGGTTCTAAATGAGCTTTCCAATAAGCCCATCCTTTGGGTCTCGTGTTCCATCATTTGGCTATGTTTCATGCTGTTCACCCTCAGAAAATGAAGGGATGTTTCATGTGACACCTGGATGGGCCAGAGTCAGTCTAGATCTAAGTTTCCTTCTCTATAAATTAAAAGGGATAAACTAGATGAGTTTTTCAGTTTCTTGTAGCTCTAAATCTATCAAGCTATAATCCAAAATTGGATAGAGCACACACATAGCTTTGACTCAGGAACACCTAAGTTGAATTCCACCCTCAGTCCCTTACTAATTGAATGACCCTGAGCAAGTCACTTTACCCAGTTTGCCTGTTTGTTCATCTATAAAATAGCTGGAGAAAGAAGACACACCACACCAGTATCTCTGCCAAGAAAACCCCAAAAGAAAAATTGGATATGACTGAAATAATGAACAGAAGCAGCAAAACAACCCAAAAGATTATGTCAGAAAAAAACAACAACCCAATAACACTGAGTAGGTATTCTGAAGCTGTAGGAAATAATCCAAATTGCACTGAGTAGATAGTTTCTGAAACTGTAGAAATAGTTAAATAAATCCCCAGAATACTGATGAACAACAACGATAATAATAATAATCCTGGGGCAGCAACATGGTATGGTGGAGAGAGATGAACAGAGGGAGAAAGATCTAATGCTGCCTTTTGCTTACCATGGTATGTGACCCTGAACAAGGACATCACACCTCCCAGTGTCTCTCCCCCCCCCCCCCCGGACAGCTCTCTAAGTATAGGAAAGGTGCCAACCTAAACTTTCACAGGGAGTTTCCTCACCTGGAAGCATCCCCCATTGATGAAATCATAGATGTAGATATATGTATTATATATAATATAATGTATGTAGAGCATGTAGCTCTAGATATGTATATAGATACAGGTATAATGTATACATAGACATTTATCTGATCTATGTGGTATGTATCATCATATATGTTTTCATATAAAATCATTATAATTTCCATACAATTTCCTTACATTATACCTGTCCTTTTTAGAGTTCTCATGTCTAATTTTCATCTGCTCCCAGCTTGCAGTTAGTAAATCTCAAATCCTTTTGCTGTTGCTGAAAACGTCAGGGTCAGCAACAGAACCATCTGGCAGACAGAGATGCTAAGTATGCCGTATTTCATTGTTTTTCACTCACTACAATTTGGTTTTCTGCCTATAATACACCAACTGATGAAGGATCCACAAGGAAGAGAACTTCTTTGTTTGTGCCTTTAAAATGTAATGTCCAGTAGCTTCAAAGTTTCCATTTTTTATGTCAAGAAAATTTTTCCTTTAATTCAGATAAATGGTATAATGCTTTGCTTGAATTTACCGAATCCCAGAATTTGCAGGTGAAGAGACTTTAAGAAGTCATCGGCATAAAGGGAATCTTTATTTTAATATACCTGGCAAAAAGTCTTCCAGCCAATTTTGTAAATGCTATTGTCAAAATGATGGAGTAATCGGTAAATCATTGTTAACTCCCCCATGTTCACCTCCAAACAACTACAAAATAGTACCCTGAAACAAATTCTGGAGCAGCAGAACAGCAAAAAGACAAAATAAAATGATTTTTTAGCCTGAGATGTGAAAGATTGGCAAGGAAGATCTGTCTCACTCCAGTAAAGAGAGGATGTAGTCCAGGACAAGAAGTGTCCCAGTGAGCCAGAAGCAAATCCCGCCTCAGCAAACCCGTGGGAGATCCTGTGCCCCAGTGCAATAGAACAGGCAAATGACAGCCCCAGAACTCCCTAAATGTGTCAGCATAGCCAGGGCCACTGTCACACTCCGGCTTCAAGAACTGCCATGTGCTTCAGCTCTGAACAAATAGGCAGCCTTCAGCAGCTAGACCACCAAGTGCTTCAGTGCAGCCTCAGGGAAATGCAGAAAAAAATACCCACCAGGCAGCACTAGTACTCTGGTTTAGTGCTAGGCTCCTATAGCCTCCAGCAGTGACAGCTGTACTCCTACCCCCTCAGCACAGCACCAGATACCAGGGTCTCCCATGGGCCTTGGGGCAACATCAGAGCAGCACCAAGTAAACAGCTATGGTTTGCAGCCCCTAGCCTAAGGAAGCTGAGACAATGATCTTTCCACCTTAGGAGCAGAACTCAAATTTAAAAGAAATAATAAAGGACAAAAAGATGAGAAAACAACAACAAAAACCATAGAAAGTTATTGTGGTGATGGAAAGATCAAGACACTAACTCGGAAAAGGACAGCAATGTCAAAACACCTATAGGCAAAACCCCAAAGAAAAATAGGAAGTGGTCTCAAGCCTACAAAGAACCCATGGAAATGCTCAAAAAAGGAACTTGAAAATCATATGAATGAAGTAGCATAAAAAATGGAAAAATAATTGAAAGCTCTAATCCTGGCCCCAGCATCAGCAAAGCAGGACTCTATTGTACACTAGTGAGTACAGTTACAGTGGGGCAGGGACATTCTTAATAATTCCATTGCAGAAAAGAGGGCTTGTGGTCAGGTCCCCAGAAAGATCTCTGAAAGCAGCTGCACAAAATCACTGAAGCTTGGGACAATGCACCCTCCACCCTGGCAATAGAGACCTACTTTAACAAAAAGTTAAAAGCCAAGTAATAGGCTAAGAAAATGAGCAGACAACAGAAAAAGATGATAAAAAAAGTCAAAGCTCCTATATCCAAAGCCTCCAAGAAAAATAAGAATTGGGTTCAGGCCGTGAAAGAGTGCAAAAAGGATTTCCAAAATCAAGTAAGAGAATTAGAAGAAAAAATAAGAAAAAAAAAATGAGTTATGCAAAAGGAAAAACCCAAGTCTAATGAAGAAAAGAATGCCTTAAAAAGAAAAATTGGCCAATGGGGAAAGGAGGTACAAAAGCTCACTGATGAAGACAATTCCTTAAAAAATAGAATTGAGAAAATGGAATGACTTTATGAGAAATCAAGATACAATGAAGCAAATATGACAAAATAGAAAAAAGTGAAATATGTCACTGGAAAAACAACTGACTTGGAAAATAGATCCAGGAGAGAGAATTTAAAAATTATGGGTCTCCCTGAAAGTCACAATCAAAAAAGGAGCCTGGACATAATCTTTCAAGAAATTATCAAGAAAAACTGTCCTGATGTTCTAGAACCAGAGGGTCAAATAGAAATTGAAAGAATCTATCGCTCACCTCCTGAAAGAGATTCCAAATTCCCAGGAACATTATAGCAAATCGCAGAACTATCAGGTCAGAGAAAATATTGCAAGCATCCAGAAAGAAACAATTCAAGTATAGTGGAGGCACAGTCAGGATTTAGCAAGCTTCTATATTAAAGGACAGAAGGGCTTGGAATATGACACTCTGGAAAGCAATGGAGCTAAGATTACTACCAAGAATCACCTCCACAGCAAAAGTGAGTATAATCCTTTAGGGGAAAAGGTGGTCATTCAATGAAATAGAGGATTTTCAAGCATTTTTTGATGAAAAGACCAGAGCTGAATGGAAAATCTCATTTTCAAATATAGGACTCTGGAGAAGCTTAAAGAGGTAATCAGGAAAGTACTATCATAAGGGACTTAATAAGGTTTATCTGTTTTATTCTTACATGGGAGGATGATACTTGTAACTGATTAGAACTTTCTCATTATTATAGCAATTAGAACAAGTTTATACAGACAGAGGGCATAGGTGTGAGTTAAATATGAAAAAGTAATATTTTTTTTAAATGAAATTAAGGGGTGAGAGAGGAATGTACTGGAAGAAAGGGAAAGGGAAAGAAAGAATGGTGCAAATTATGTGCTATTTAAAAAAGAGGCAAATAAAAGCTTTTATAGTGGAAGGGGAAAAGGGGAGGAGAAGGTGAATGAGTGAACCTTATTCTCATCACAATTGGCTCAAAGAAGAAATAGCATACATATTCAATAGGGGTAAAGAAAGCTATCTTACTTTGCAGGAAAATAGAAAGGGATACAGAAGAGGAGAGGGTGATAAAAGAGAGGGTATATTGGGGATGGAGTGATCAGTAGCAAAACATTTTTGAGGAGGGAAAGAATGAAAGGAGAGAATAAATGGGGGGAAATACTTAGAAAATAGTAACTGTAAAAAGAATTTTGAAGGACGTTTCGCTGATAAGATCTCACTTCTCAAAATAGAGGGAACTGAGTCACATTTATAAAAAATAAGTCATGTCACAATTGATCAAAAGATATGATTTGTTCCCAAAGAACTATAGATTCATGCATATTCTTTGACCTAACAATACCACTATTAGGCATAAATACAAAAAAAATGATTTTTTAAAAAAGAAAGGGAAATGGCCCACATGTACAAAAAAATATTCATAGCAGCTCTTCTGAGGGCAAAAAAAAAATGAAGATTGAGGGGATGCCCCTTAAGTAGGGAATGGTTCAATAAACTGTGATATGTGTTTATGATGGAACATTATTATTTTATAGGATGTTCTCAGAAAAACCTGGAAAGTCCTCCAAGAATTCAAGTGAAATGTACTATGGACAAAATAATAGCAATGCTTGGGGATGACCAGCTGTAAATAACTTTGCTTTTCTCAGTAGTACAATCATCCACAAGTATTCTAAAGGACTTATGATGAAAAATCCCATCAATACCCAGAGAAGGAAATGATTGTGTCTGAATATATATTGAAGCATTCCCTCTTTGTCTCTCTTCCTCTCTTTTTTAACTATTTTTCTTGAGAGTTTTTATTTTCATTAGGGTGGGAAATCTATATTTTCTTTCACAACAGGACTTTTATGGAAATATTTTGCATAACTTCACATGTGGTTTCATAATTGTGGGTGGGGATAAGGAAGAGCCTAGAATTCAAAAATTTTAAAAACAAATGTAAAAAAATTGTTTTAAACGTAACTGGGGAAAATAGAAATGTTTTGTATAACTAACTTCACATGCGTTTTCATAATTGGGGAGGATAAAGGAAAAAAACCTAGAACTCGAAAAAATTTTCCTACTAGATTATCTTTAATATTGATTTAAGAAGAAGACCAAAGAGGTCTAGAAAAGTCCCAAAAAGTTCTTGAGCTTGTTCAGACAGAGGGAACCATTCTTGAACCAGTATCTGATCAGTCAACAATGATGGGAATTAGGAGAAAGCTTTTGTATGGTTGAAAAGCTGGACCATCTCCATCTGCTGCAGGAACCTTTAACCAAGGGCCTGAGTGATGCTGATCCTAACCCAGTCAGATCCTAAGACTGAAGCAAGGACCTTTCTCACAATTCTGCATCTCAAGCAACCCAATGTCTCTCTGTCTTTGTCTTTGTCTCTCTGTGTGTGTCTTTGTCCCAATTCCTGTCTATCTGTCTGTCTGTCTCTGACTCTGATTCTGGGACAAGTCATTTAACTTCTTCTTGCTTCAGTTTCCTCATGTGTATAATGGGAATAATACTAATAGCACCTTCCTCCTAGGGGTGCTAAGGGGAACAAATAAGATAATTGTAAAGCACTTAGCATGGTACCTGGGACATAGAAGGTACTTTATCAATGTTCATTTCTTTCCCCTATAACTGAAAACATTGAGACCTATGTCCTGAATCCCATCTTCTTCCTATTCTATGTCATAAATCTCTTCAACATCACTTATCACCCTTTTCTCCTTTGTTTTAGTTTCAGAGGATGAGTTGACTTTTCTCCTTACATGAGCAAGATTTCAAGTTAAAAAAGGCCTTGCGGGCAATCTTGTCAACCCCCTTTATTTTATAAATAGAGAAACTGTGACCAGAGCGGGCAAGGGAAGCCAAAAGTCACAAAGGTAGTCTAAATGGCCAAGCTGAGATTCAAATCCCAGGCTCTTTGATTCCATCCAGTCCAGAGGCGCTGTGCTGTATTGCATGCAAAGCCAGCCTCATCCCATGTGTTCCCGATGGCATCCCTTCTTATCTCTTCCAGGATCCCACTAGCCCCTTCTCTAGAGCATCCACTCTTCTTTCCTGTTCCATTTTCTTTTATTATTTCCCAGTTCCTTACAGGATGTCTACAAACATGCCCAGGTCTCTGACCTTCACTAGATTCTACCACCCCATCCAGTTATTGTTCTAAAGCTTTGTCACAGCTAAATGCTTAGGAAAGGTCTGTCTATACTTCCTCTTTCCAATCCCAGCCATCTCACTCCCTCTGAGACCCCTTCCATCTGGCTCTACCACTGCACCAGAACTTCTCCCCACAAGGTTACTAATTATCTCTTAATTATGAACTTCACTAGCCTCTCATTAGACTGTGTTCCTTTGACCGCTGTTTACATCTCCCTTCTGCATGTTCTCTCCTCCCTCACCCTCTCTCCTGGTTCTCTTCCTAAGTGCCCCAAACCCTAGAGATATAAACCCTGAGGACACAGGGGTGGGGATGGGCCATTTCCAAGCCCCCTCTCCACAGACCACCCATATCTGGCCTAGCCCCTGTCTCATTCTGTCTGTGTCTGTTGCTGTCTGTCTTTCTCTATCTCTCTATGTACATCTCCATCTATTTGTGTCTATGCCTTTGTCGTTGTGTCTGTCTATATCTCTGTCTGTGTCTGCCTCTATCTGTCTGGGTCTGTGTCTCTGTCTGTGTCTATGTCTGTGTCTCTCTGTCTTTGTGTCTGTCTCTTGTCTCTACATCTGTCTGTCTCTCTCCTTCAAGGACAACAATTTTTTTTCAGGTCTGAGCTCACCTCTGGCTCTGTCGTCTCTTCCATCCCAGAGGTTGTGACTTGATAAAATTGCTATTTTTTTAGGCCCAAATAGTAGAATTCTTCTTCCACATGGCAGCCTTTAATGTACTTGAAGGCTGCTCTCACCCCCGAGTCTTCTCTTCTTCAGGATAAACACTCCCACTTTCTTCAATGGATAATCCAACAGTGTGACCTTAAGGTCTTCACTACCCACATCTCATCCCTGAGAATTTTAGATTTTGTCAGGGGGACAAGTCTTTTGGTGAAACCTGTAAAGTGGAGCTAAATCCGGCAGTGGGGTATGGCCATGAAGGAGGGTGGTGGGATCTTCCCTTATCCTATTTGGGGTTGGATCAAATTGGGTTTTTTGACTGAGACTGTCACCTCTTTGACTTGGAATGAGCTTGTGGTCCACTGAAGTCCCCTGATCTTCCTCAGATGAACTGTTGGGTAGCTAGACCTCCCCCACAGGACATTTGGGATTTCTGTGTCCCAACATTCTGTGATGTTAGAAGAGTACCATGGGTGGTACCAAAAGAAGTCCAGGGCCAAAGGCTTTGGGAGGAAGCAAAGGACAATGGGGAATGGATCCTTCAGCCAGTGGGCATGGGTGCTATGCTTCAGAATGCTCCTTCCAGGGTGTCTTAACAAAAGCAGCTTGGTTGCTGCCCATAGACAGAGGAAAAGGTGTTGAATTCTTCCTGGCTGTGGAGTCAGAGACATGGGTTCAGATCTTGTTCCATCCTTGGGTGCCATTGGGGAAGTCAGTCACCAATCTTGGGCCTCAGTTTCCCCATTTCTTGACTGAGGGGGTGCATCGGGTGACTGGGAAGCCCGTCCCTCAGGGAGGGGGACTGGCTTCTCTCTTGCTCAGGCACTTTTCCTAGCCTTCTATTTCTGTAGGCTCATTAGCATTCATTTTCCTCCCCTCCACTATTAATCACCTTCAAAGTTAGGTCTTTCTGCCTCTTCCCAGAAAGGGGTGGGGAGAGGTTTGAAGCTCCTGGTGTTGCGTTCATCAAAGGTGAAACAGGTTTTGGAGCTTACTCCTTTGTCTAGGCTGCCCACTCTTCCCAGGTGTAAAAGGACAGGACTGGACCAGATTACCTCTGGGGTTCCTCCCAGCCTGAGACCTCCTGGATTTAGGAAATGACGTTCGGGCTCACGTCTCCCTCCTTTTGGATTGAGTTGCAGTTGTAGACACCTCCCCACATTCACTGCCTGACCCTTGGGAGTCTCCACCATGAACAAGGCGGTTTTCAAACCTCAAGTTCCAATGCTCCTTCTAGCACCAAAGGTCACTCTGGTACATTTGTATTGCCAATGAAGCCTGAAATGTCTCCTTGGAGCCCACCTCATAGATCTTCTGGTGAAAATAAAATCTTTTTGACTTCCTCCAAGTGACCCAGTCTTGATTAGGAAAGAATTTCTTAAACTCCGAGGCCGTTCTAAGAAACCACCCAAAGACATCCCTTCACTTGCTTCCTTCCTCTCCTTCTTGGGTCTTTCTCCTTATTTAATGCTCTGGACAAATCCACCGAGACTTTGGGGAACTGAACTAGGAGCTTCTGAGTTCTGGGTGGACATTGGGCAGAAAACACAGGGCAGTGTCCTGTCCCCAGATGTGTGGCCGGTGAGCCATTCTGCAGAGCAGTCCAGCCCCTGGGACTTCTGGATCCTTGCTCCAGTGTTTCATGAAAAGCTAGGGAGCTCAGGGCTGCAGATGCAAGTTTCCAATTACCATAGCCCTGGGCCCGGGATCATTCTGAATCCCTCTGCTCTGTGGAAACTTCAGTCTAATCAGTCTGATTCCTCTCCAAACATGATTTATCTTGTAATCATCATTAGTTCAGCGAAGGGGAAAAAAGCAAACTCATTTTGGGACTTCTCATGACTCATGCGTCCATGACTCGGGGAGGGGGACTGGCTTTCCTTCTGGCTCAGGCCCTGGCAGTCGCTCCTCCCGGCCTTCTATTTCTGAAGGCTCATTAGCGTTCGTTTTCCTCCCCTCCACTTTTAATCGCCTTCAAAGTTAGCTCTTTCTGCCTCTTCCCAGAAGGGGGTGGGGAGAGGTTTGAAGCTCCTGGTGTTGCATTAATCAAAGGTTTGCTGTTTGACCCTTAAATGTGAAACAGGTTTTGGAGCTGAAGCCATCCTTTAAACAAATCAGCTTTCCTGGAAGGCCGTGGAATGCAGAATCAGAATTGCGTGCTGAGGAGGGTGCAGGGTCAGTCAGCAAAGGAGCCAGGACCGGGCACCGCTGAGCCTCCTGCTGGCCTGGGCCAGGCCCGTGCTGAGGGACTTCAGCCAACAAGCCCAGTGCCTGACTCACAGGAATGGCTTATCGAGGCTTCTTGAGTGATTGGCGCCTCAGATGCCCAGCAGGTTCAATATCGGGGCAATCCCTCACCCAGGCTCCCAGACTTCCCAGCTTCCACACCTGCCTCACTCAGTAAGTGGGGCTTCTCTCCAGTGGCACAAAGCAGACTTATGGGAAGACTACTGTTCTGAGGTAGGACCCACCTTTCACTATCTCCTGCCTTCCTGAGCTTAGGCAAAGGCATTGAACTTCACTGAGCCTTAGATTCCTCATCTGCAAGGTACAAGGGTTGAACAAGGCTTCTGGGCTCCCTTCAGTAGTTATTCCTTGTAGTAATGCCACAAGGAATATATTAGCATCACAATTTTACAAATGGGGAAACTGAGCCTTATAAAATTAAGTGACTTTATATAAAGAGGTGGGGATCGTCCAGCTGGGAAGGCCAAAGTTACCATTACCATCCTCACTAATATTTTGCAAAAAAAGCTTATAAACTAAATCACTGCAACTCTAGCTTTCTATATCCATTTGTTTGGGCAAAGAAATGATTGCTTTGTTTTCTCTGTCTTTGTGAGAAGATTCAGGGTTCTCTTGGCCTTTTCCTCGGGCCACCTGTTCTGCATTAATTTAATATTTTCTAAAAAGTAGAGGGAAGGGGCAGTTTGGTGGCGCAGTGTATAGAGCACCAGCCCTGAAGTCAGGATGACCTGAGTTTAAATCTGGTCTCAGACACTTCCTAGGTGTGTGACCCTGGGCAAGTCACTTAACCCCAATTGCCTCAGCAAAAAGCAAAAAAAAAAAAAAAAAAAAGTAGAGGGAAGCAATGTTGGTATCTCTCAGACCATTCACCGGCTATTTGGAAAAAAGTCAACAGGTTGGAATGGAGTCATCACAAGTACACCCAACAATGACAGTTGCAAGCTTGAGAGCAGAAAGATGCTTTAGAGACGTTATATTCAAATCCCATTTTATAGATGAAAAAACTGATGATGTTTAGAGGCTTCCCCAAAGTTGCAAAACTCATAAGAAAAAAAATGAAGATGTGAATGTGTGTCTTCTGATTCCAAATATAATGTTCCTTCTTCCATGTAATGCTGTCTATTCATTTTTTCCACCATTATCTTTTATTTATATTTTGTTTCTGACTTTGACCATTGCTGGAAATGACCATTGTATCTGGAACCAATCACATGCTGTCTCTTGAAATATAGTCCTTTTTAACAACATTCTGTATAATTTCATTCTTCTAGTATCTTGAGAGTCTCTTCTCTAGTATATTTACTTACCTGTTTGCTTGTCTTTCTTTCCCTCCCAAGGGAATAAGTACTTGTTGGGGATACCATAGAATGGAAAGTCTCCCCTCATTGCTTCATCTATTTTCTGAAGAATGAAAGTGTCAGCAAGGCAAAGCCAAAGTTAAAAGACCTCAGTTTCCCTTTCTATAAAATGAAGGGATAGGACCAGTCCCTTCTGGCTCTACTTCTGGGATCCTGTGAAGAGTAAATGAAAGTGGGATACCTAGGGCTAGACAAAGCAAAGCCAAACAAATCCAGCCACCATTGGGAGTGAATAGCCTGGTCTCACTTTCCCCGGTTAGTTCCATCCCTCTCTCAGGTTTCTAAGTACATCCCTGAAGTGTAAGACTATTGCATACACTCTCACTTAAGCCCTCAGCAGGTATGTTCTCTTACACATCGCTAGTCACCTGTGAAGAGCACCCCACTTTCACTTAACCAAATAACATCAGTTAGCTTTTACAAAGGGATATTTACTCTGCAGGAACAGCAAGAACTAAGGCAAAAAAAGTCTTTCCTTCCTCCAACATGTCAGGAATATACTCTCCCTTTATCATTTTAGACTCTGGGGGCATGGACTGGGAAGCCTTTGTCCCACCAAGTTTGTTTCCAAATGTGGCACTATTCCTAGATGAATCCTTGTTTCTTGTACTGCTGGCCTGGGTCCTAAAGTTTACTTCTTGCTTTTGAGATCTCTGAGTTAGACTGCTGTAAAATCCACCATGGGCACAACCCCTGAACCTCCTGGTGCTGCTCTCTCCTACAAGGTTGTAAGCCCCAATCACCTTCTTCTAAAAAAAGGTGCCAAGACAAAAGCCAAGACAAAGAACTTTATATTAGATGAGGAAGGCCCAAGAACTTCCCATTTACAGTCTCTCACCAGAATGCTGCCCAACTGGAAGAGAGCAAACCAAGAGAGGGGCTGAGACTGATAAAAGCTTTATGAGCTCAGCTCCACTTGCTTCACAGTTACAGTTAAGCAAAGAGCTTCTATTCATTACCTGGTTAACAGATCTAAGCCGGTTATATAATGTCTACACCTGCTTCAAAGTCCACACGAGCATTGTATCAGCCAAACATTCTGTACATGCTTTATAAACTGGGCTCATCAACAAAGCCCCTGTTGCACCATCCCACCTTCTTGCTGGCTCGGGGCAGGAGGATAGTCTTGCAAAGATAAACACAATTTATACAAAAGGCAATCTAAAGAAACTTTATTTAACTACAGCATGTGAAAAAAGGTTCCAGGATTATTAGTGTAGAACAAATGAATAGAAGCAAGTAACATGGAGCTCTCAAATTTTACATAAGCTTGCTGTTAAGATGCACCAATGGGAAGATAGGACACCAGGGTAGACGTTTCTTTATTCTCTTCTTAAATGATCTGGATCTTATTAGGCTGTTATGGCCAGATCCAGTCTCTGCGTTTTAGGAGGGATGTGGAAGTTGGCCTGGGTCCAAAGAAAGAGCAACAAAAATGATTAAAGGGATAGGAAAGAGGTCTTCTGAGGAAAGGTAAAAAGCGTTTGAATTGTTTGACCTGGGGAAAAAACTAGAGGATTACTTAATGCCCGCTGTCCAGTTCACTCAGGGAGATTGTTGCCTGTCTTCTGAACAGGGAAATAGACTCACTGAATGATGGCACTGTAGGTCTGCTTTGAAATCCTTGTTTGCATTTCTAGGCAGCCATGTTCTTTAGAAATACAGATGGCCTTATTGAAGAGGGTTGCATTGCAAAGCCAATGGGAAGGGGCATTCTGGGTTAATCAACCTAACAGGGAACTGAACAGAGTAAAAAAGGACAAGAACAAGAGGAAACAGGGAAGAGACAGAGAAACATTAAACATAAAGATAGGTACCAGCAGAGGATAAACCGAAGTACAGAAATACAAATGTGGCTTTAACACTGCTCAACAGCAAGCTTTGACTAAATATCTGCTCTGCTAGGCACTGAAGACACAAAGAGAAAGAGAAAAAATCGATCCTGTCCTCACTGAGCCTTCACTGTACTGGGGGTGAAGGGAATGGGATAGAAAAGGTTGCTGACTGGAAAATGGGTTCTTAGTCTCAAAAGGTGATATACAATGGACAGAGTGATGGAAGCAGAAAGATCAGAGTTAACTTCCTGCCTCAGACACTTCCCAGAAAGGAGCCTCTGGGCTTAAATTTTCTCTGACTCAGTTTTTAAGGTTTTAGTGAGGATTAAAAAAAGATAAAGGTTTATATTACTTGTAGTATTTTGCAAACATTAAAATGCTCTAAAAGTTAGCTATTGGGGCAGCTAGGTGGCCCAGTGGATAGAGCACCAGCCCTGAAGTCAGGAAGACCTGAGTTCAAATCTGGTCTCAGACACTGCCTAGCTGTGTGACCCTAGGCAAGTCACTTAACCCCAATTGCCTCAGCAAAAAGCAAAAAAAAAAAAAGTTAGCTATTGGGGCAGCTAGGTGGCCCCAGTGGATAAAGCACCAGCCCCGAAGTCAGGAGGACCTGAGTTCAAATGTGGCCTCAGACACTTAACACTTTCTAGCTGGGTGACCCTGGGCAAACCACTTAACCCCAATTGCCTCAGAAAAAAAAGTTAGCTATTGTAATACAAAGACCCAAAGACCTTTACATTCTATGTTCAAATGACTGTATTTTATCCCTGTAGTAATCAAGAATCACCCTTTCAATCAAGTCAAAGATAATTTATTAAGCCTACTAAGCTGCAGGTACTATGCTAAGTGTACACAACAACTCTATAGACCTTCACTTTGGTAGTTAGTTTAATATCTTTTTTCTCTCCCAAGAGCTTCCCAAACACTGAGCTAGCCCTGGCAATTTGCATGTCAATCTCATTAAAATGTGTTCATCCCTGGAAAGTACACTACCAAGATAAGTGAACTTATTCACAGCATTAAAACACTATACCAGCACCATAGCAGAAAACTGAAAAACTTCCAAATGAATTGTCTCAGGAAGATTCTGAAAGTTAGCTGGCAGGATAAGATACCAGGCACTGAGGTACTCTGTTGAATGAAACCGCCAAGCAATCTACATCACAGAAGAAGACTTCATTGTGCTAGTCATATTGTTCAAACGACAAATGTACGCTTGTCAAAAATACTAATTTATAGAGAACTCACACAGAGCAAATGCTCATAGGGTGATCAAAAAAAGCCATTACAAGGTCACTCTCAAGATCTCTCAAGAACTTTAGAATTGATTTTATGACATGGGAGACATTGGCTCAGTACCCTTTAACACAGTGTACCTTCATCAGAGAAGGTAATGAAAAAGTAGAATCGAATTAGCCTAGAAGAAACTTGAGATGCACTGTTAGAGAACTCCCCCAAATGTTCAGAGCATTCGAAGCTCATATTAGTCAGATCAGCAGCAGGTGGACGCATTATAACGAGTATAACAAGTGATGTCTCTGGGGATCTCTTCCAGGACCAAGGACAGCAACCTAACTATGCTAAGAGCTGGAGATATAAAGGTAAAAGTCCCTGCCCTCAAGGAGCTCACTCTCTAATTGCAGAGAGAATATCCACAAAACTATGTACAATTAAGATATAAACAGGAAATGAGCAAGTACACAGAGGGATTGAAGAAAATTTCCTGCAGAAGGTGGGATGTGACTGCTTGCTCTCCATTGGTTGCAGAGAATCTCCTAAAATGATGATTGCATATAAGTAAGCCTCCAATTGGCCACATCCCCAAATGTGCATCTCAGGTGCCCTGAGGCATCATCTCTCCGTCTTGAGGAGTCTATGATCTTCATCAGTTCTCAAGAATCCCTCAACTAATTCTTTTAGAGGGGGGCGGAGCCAAGTTGGCGAACTGCAGACAGCTTTCTCTGTGAACTCCTGGGACATTCCCTCAAACCCAGACAAAGTAAGCCTTCCAACTGGTTTCTAAGTGAGAGCACCACCAAGCATTTGGACTACAACGCACTTCTATCAAAGCTCTACCGTGAAAGAACTCCGGAGAAGGTTAGCCTCAGGGGAAATCGGCCACTGGTCGCGAACAGACTCCAGCCGGGGCGGAAGTCAGGGCTGCGATAGAGGGCCGGATTTTGGGCACCCAGGAAGCCCCTGGGAGACGCCTGGGCCATTTTGCTCTGCTTGCGGACAGGTGCTTTGGCAGATCTGCCTTTGGAAAAGGGTAGATCGAGAGCAGCTGAAAACGTGGTCCTAGTGCCAATCTAGCCCGACCAGCCTCAGACCGGAAGTCAACTCGGCAAACTGCCCCAGGGCAAATACAAATTGTTGCAGTTTTCTCTGGTTTTGACCAATATACCAACTTTAAATCATGAGCAAGAAGCAGAAGAGAGCTCTCACCATAGAAAGCTTTTACGGAGAAAAAATAGAACAGTCCCCAGATCCTGACATTATGAAAACAATTCCAGATGAAGCCACAAAGGCAGACGTAAGTTGGTCTCCCTTTCAGAAGGCTTACCTGGATGATTGCATTAAGAATCTCAAAAGAGAGCTAGAAGAAGAATGAAGAAATAAATTGAGATCAGGGCAACAGAAATATCAAAAACTGGAAAATAGGACTGGTGAATTGGAAAAGAAAACAGTTCACTGAAAAACAAAATTGGTGAATTGGAAAAAATCACCAATTCACTGGAAAATAAAAATGGTGAACTGAAAAACAAAATTGGTGAATTGGAAAAAGACAACAATTCACTGAAAAACAAAATTGGTGAATTGGAAAAAGACAACAGTTCACTGAAAAATAAAACTGGCAAAATGGAAAAAGAATGCATTGAATCAAGAAATTTAATTGGCCAGCTACAAAAGGAGCTAAAAAAGATAACTGAAGGAAATAATACTTTAAAAATTAAAATTGAACAAATAGAAGTAAATGACTCAATAAGACTTCAAGAATCAGTTAAACAAAAACAAAAAAATGAAAAAAACTAATTCTTTTAGACCAAATTGTTTGGGGGTTTGTGCTGTGGTCACTTTTGTTTTTGCAGTATTAATCTGTAATTAAACAAGGAAGGCAAGGTGGTAGCCTTTATTATTAGAAAAGGATGAGTCTGGCCATCCTCCAATTTTATCAAGGAGGATAAGGACACCAGATCTTCTACTTCCAGAGGGTGTGTTCCTTTACAAATAGAAACTAGAAAACCAGACAGAGGGCACAAGTCGGTAGAAGCTTGGCTTCCTGGGGGCAGAATGTTTGGTTTCAGGGCTCCTGGGGGTCTGTTGTCCCTTATGCTATCAGAGCTTTGTGATGGTATTAAGCTTGTTTGAGGATTTTTTTTAGTTTCTACTGATATTTTTTGTTTTTTACATCATCATAGCATGTATTCCTTCTTTTCCTCTCTCCCTCCCCAAGTATAATCCCACATGACAAAAAGTATATTTTTAGAGAAGGAAAAAAAGTCAATACAACTGATCAGCGCATTGAAAAAAATGCCAAAGCACAAGCAATGTGTGATAGCCACAGTTCTCCCTTCTCCATAAAGGGGAGGTGTCCTATCTTAGTCTTTCATTCAAGTTCCCCTCAATTTTTGAAATGTTGTTACATTTACTTTTTGTTTTGCATGTGCATGTGTGGTTTTTGTTTTTTCCCACATTTCATTGTTGTACTTATTTTGCACAATATTTCCTTGGATCTGCTCACTTTTTTCTGTCTGCCCCTAGAAGTCCATGCTGGAGCATTGCTGAATGGATTCTGCAAGGTTCTGCTCAGAATGTCCTCTGCCCACTTTTTCACTGTCTCTACCTAGCCTGTCTTCTTGTATACCTTTGAAAAGAAGTCCCTTACGAATAAATGATGGTATATGAATGTTATGGAATATTATTGCTCTATAAGAAACAACCAGCAGGACGATTTCAGAGAGGCCTGGAGAGACTTGCATGAACTGATGCTGAGTGAAATGAGCAGAACCAGGAGATCATTATACACGGCAACAACAATATTACATGATGATCAATTCTGATGGACATGGCTCTCTGCAACAAAGAATTGTCTCAAACCAGTTCCAATTGTCCACTGAAGAAAACCATATACACCCAGAGAGAAGGATATGAAATATGGACCACAACATAACATTTTCATGCTCTCTATTGAGGTTTGCTTGCATTGTGTTGCCTTCCTCTGGTTTTCTTTTTTTTCTTGTAGGTAGGATTTTTCTTGCACAACTTGTCAAGTATTTCAACATTATTAACATGTAGTGGACTTCCTGCCATCTAGGGGAGGGGAGGGGACTGGGGGTAAAATTTGTAATGGAAAGCTTTGTAAAGATCAATGTTGGGGAACTATCCATACATATGTTATACAACTAAAAAGCTTTAATAAAAATAAAAATTAAAAAAAGAAAAGAAAAGAAGTCCCTTACTCATCTTTATGTTTTGTTGCTATTGCTCTCTGTACTTATTTGTGCTTCTGGCAATTCTATGGTTTGTCGTGCTTAGGTAGCTAATACTCTCTTCAGTTTTGGTTTTCTTTCTAAAACTGTTTCAAACTCTTCTTTATTATTGCATATCTATATTTTGTCCTATGTGGTTAAGCTCAAATTTGCAAGATAGATTGCCCTGAGATAAGTCATAGAAGTCAGGCTGTTCAGAACACATTATTCCATTCCCTCCTCCTTTTTCTACTGGGAACAGAATAGTCTTGTCTTATTTGAAGGCCTTTTTCTATGTATTTGAAGGGATTTCTTTTGATGGCTTGCAGAACTTTTAATTTCTGAATAAAATTAGTAATTTTAACCACTACAAGTACTGAAGTTTGCAATCTTTTTGCCTTCCTATTTTGTAGGTGATCTGTGAATTCTTTCAATTAGATTTTATTTTCTATCTTCAGAAATACTGGCCAGTTCTCTTCTATTATTTCCTTTACTATGACTTTCAGGGTTGTTTTGTTTGTTTGTTTTTGTCCTAGCATGTTTATCCATGAGAGCTATGATCATTAGCTTATCTTGTCCTGTTTTTGAGATTACTATGTTTTGCTTGATTAGTGAATACATACCTATATGTGAACATGTATTTATATGTATATATATATGTGTGTGTATGGATATGGATATATATGCATACACATATATATATATATGTATATATATATATATATATATAATAAGACATGGGCTCCACTCTCAACCAAGTATGACAGACCTTTCCTGCCAAACTCCAAAGTTGTTCTAGGCTGGAAAATTTGTTTCACTCCATCTTTTTATGGGTTTTTCTGCTCTAGAATTTCTTTAGAGTCATTTAAAAATATTTGGAGAGATTTGGGGGAGAACTAGTATGAGTCCCAGCCTTTATTCCACTCTCTTGTCTTGCCAACAGTTATCCATCACAAGAACTCAAAGAGTTTATCTCTCTCCCTAACAATGGTATAGTGAAGAGTCCACTATATGGGGTCATGAGACTTGAGTTTAAAATCCTAACTTTGCCTCTCACTAGCTGTGTAGTCTTAGACAAGCAACTTCCCCTCCCTGGGCCTCAGTTTTGCTTTGTTTTGTGTTTCTTTTTCTGAAAAATAAGGGAAAGTGGTATAAGCAATTATGATCCCTCCAGCTCTAAATCAATGATGTTCTGAGAGGCACAGCAGAAATGAATTCAGAGGATAGAAAAAAGTGGGTGCACTTCTCACGAGTCTTCCTTAAAGGGGCAAATCAAAGGAAATGGTAGTTATATTTCTAAAGGCTGCAAGAAATAATTGCATGGCATAAGTGGCCATTTCATCTTGAGTATTTATGAGAAGTGCAAGCCAAAGGACCAACAGGAATATATTTCAGCCTATGCTAGAAGTCTGTTACTGAGGATGAAAAGGTAGAAAAATATGACTGGAATCACCACCACCATTCTAAGTCAGAATTTATTTAAATATGAGGTTACTTTAATGCAATGATGAGAGTAGGGAAGGATGACAGGAAATGTGGAAAAAGTTGGCTCAGAATCAAGAAATAAAATAAAGCAAAGATTAATAGAAGCCTCATGGTGATGGATGATGAATAATAAATACTATGAAAAAGAGAAATAAAATGTTCTGGACATGACAACCACTGTACACTATCAACACACACACACACACACACACACACACACACACACTATGACTATGGCTTAATGAAGAGGTAATGGAGGAAGGTCTAGTTGGTCATGTTGAAATAATTTCCGAATCCATTGACATGCTACCACAAAGATCAAAGACCAAATGGGAATAGAAATAAGAGACATGGTATGTAATCAAAAGAGCTCAAACACTATCTCTTTAAACAAGTTGTCGATATAGGAAAATGAGAAATGACTATAAATGATGTATTTCCATCATCATGCCCTCCAGATGTGTAATTGCTATAAATCAATCATCACCATGAGAATAAAGGATCCAGAAATGACAGTGACCAGCAAATAATTGATCTCCTAGTCAGTCAGTAAGACATGGAAGCCTAGAATATCTCATTTATAAAATCCTCCTAAGAATTGATCATCCTAGGGGGGAGGAGGGAGCACAACCAAGTAAGGTGGAAGAAGGTTGCAGCAGCTTGACTGTAATGGCTGGATTTACTTTTTCTTTCCCTCCATTTATTCTGCATGGCCCCATTTGCTGATCTCTGGAAGAGTTCAGGCAGGAGCTACTATAATCTCCCTGGTGTTTGCTCAAGATGGCCATAGTCGGCTTCAACGAAAGAACAGAGCAAATTAAGGGATATTGGACAAGATATGTTTTAGAGATTTACACCTGACCTCCAGCAATGAAGCTTAAGCATAAGGGTTCTTTCCTTGACTTCTGGTGCAGAGAAGACTTGCAGGGGAAGCTTTAGGGATGAAGACAAACCAATTTAGTATCTCTGTCAAGCAAACCCCCCAATGAAATCACCAAGAGTCAGACAAGGCTGAAACAACAGAAGAACAAAAATAAAGTAAAAACTTTAAAAAGGCACAAAAAACAAAGCTTTTCAATGCTTGAGAGACTTCTTCCTCCTCTGAATGCTCAAAAGTCCATCTTTGGTTCCTCCCTCTTCCTGCTTAGTATTCCAGTAATGGTCGGAGATTCCCAATCACCCGCTACCGGGTCCTGATTGTAAGATCCCTGAGAGCAGGATGCAGTTTTCCTTGTTTTTTCATCTTCCCTCAGAGCCCAGAGAATTTAGCTCGATGATGTCACTGGTAGGAGCACTTTTCATGAGACTTTTCTCTTCACTGAGGGAATCAAACAAGGTTCCTTTAACTAATCACTTCAGAGTGCAGAGATGTGCTCATAGTCATACACCTACAATCCCAGTTTTGTCTTGCTCTGAGGCAACTATACTCCACTGCTCTTCACCTATTGATTTTGTCAAAATTTAATCTGTTTAATATATCTGCTTATAAATCCACATGCTGCCCCTCCCAATAAAAAATTTAAGGGCAGGAACTATTTTTAAAGTTTTATTCATTTTAAACTTAAATACAAAAAATACAAAAACTTAACATTTTCAGATACACAGTGTAACATAAAAAGAGGATTTAATATAAAACCATCAATTTCCATTTTACATCATTTAACTTTTTTGAAAAACCATGTTAACCTATCAGATAGCTTGCTGTCTTGGAGAAGGGGAAGGGAATGGAAGAAGAGAGAAAAATTTGGAATACAAAATCTTACAAAAATGAATATTGAAAATTTTCCTTACATGTATTTGAAAAAATAAAATATTATTGAGGAACAATTTAAAAAACTGTATAATAAATATGTAAAAACATTTTATGCAATAAATATGTAACAAAAGTTAAAAAAATATCATTTTCAAAGCTACCTTGCTTTCTTCTAAATTTTCTTTTGTTTGAGCATTTTTTTTCCTCCATCCCTCCACATCCTCCCATAGAGATGGCTACCATCAGACACAAATATGAGAGTGTGTGTGTATGTAAAACCATACTAGACATACTTCTATTTACCAGTTCTTTTTCTCAATGGGGGATAGTTTCTTCTTTCATAGATCCTCTGTAGTTGATTTAAGTATTTTAATACTCAGAATGACAGTTGTAAGAGTTTATTTTTAGAACAATGTTACAGTTACTGCATACTATATTAACTTGGTTCTACTCTTTTCACTCTCATTATTTCATGTCTTTCCTATTTTTCTAAGATCATCAAAGTCATCATTTTTTATAAGACCATAATATTTCATCACAATCATATATCACAACTCATTCAGTCATGTTCTAACTGATGGATATCTCCTTAATTTCCAGTTCTCTGTCAATATAAAAAAGAAGTGCTATAACTATTTTAGAACTTATAAAAAAGGATTTTTTTCCCTTCATTTTTCTCTAATCATCTTGGAAAACAGAATTAATAGTGAGATTCCTGGGTTAAAGGGTACACACAGTTTTATAAGTCTTTGATCAGAATTCCAGATTGCTCTCCAAAATGGTTGAATCTGTTCATGATTTCACCAACAGTGAATTTGTCTCAATTTTTCCATATCCCCTACAACATTTTTCACTTTTCCTATCATTTTAACCAATCTGATAGATATAAGATGATATTTCAGAATGGTTTTAATTTGTATTTCTCTAATCAATGGTGATGTCGAGCATTTTTTCATATGACTACACATGTCTTTGATTTCTTCATCAAAAACTACCAATTCAAAACTTTTGACCATTTATCAATTAGGGAATGAGTTGTCTTCTTATTTAACAAAGTTGTTATATATTTGAGAAATGAGGCTTTTATCTGAGAAGCTGTTCTATTAAAACAAATTTCTCCCAGTTTTGTTTTCCTTCTACTATTGTCTAGAATAGTTTTTTACAGAACCTTTTTAATTTAACATAATATTATCCATTTTATAATTCACAATGTCCTTTATTTCTTGTTTATTCATATTTTTTCTAATTTTTTGATGCTATTTCTTTTTATATCTAGATTTTGTATTCATTTTGACCTTATCTTGGTAAAAAGTAAGTGTTCTATGCTCAGTTTCAGCCAAAGTGCTTTCCCAATGATTTTTACCAAATATTGAATTCTTATCCCCAAAGCTTAAATGTTTGTGTTTATCAAAAACAAGGTTCCTATAATCATTTACTACTGTTTCTTGTATGTCTACTCTGTTGCACTGATCTACATTTTTATTTCTTAACCTGTACAAGATAGTGTAGATAATTACTGTTTAAAAGTACAGTTTAAAATCTGATATTGATAACTCTCATCCATTGTATTTTTTTTTGATTAATCATTTTTATATTCTTGATCTTTTTTCTTCCAAATAAATTGTGTTCTTTTTTTTCAGCGGAGTAAAAAAAAATTGGTTATTTGGGATGGCATTGAATAGATTTGGTAAAAATGTCATTTTTATTGTATTGACTCAGCCTACTCATGAATGAGTCATATTTTTCCAGTTATTTAAATTTATTTGTCTAAGAAGTGCTTTGTTATCATGTTTACCTAGTTCCTAGGTTTGCTTTGATAGGTATACTTACAGGTATTTCATGCTGCCTATAGTTATTTTAAATAGGGTATCTATCTCTTGCTATTTCTTCTTGTAGGGTTTTATTGATGACATACAGAAATGTTGATGACTCATATGGGTTTATTTTATATCCTGTTACTTTGCAAAAAATGTCAATTGTTTCCACTAACTTTTTAGTTAAATCTTTAAGATTCTCCAAGAATATCATCATATTGTTTGCAAAAGAGATAGTTTTATTACCTCATTGCTCATTCTGATTCCTTTAATTTATCTTTCTTCTCTTATTGCTATTGGTACCACTTCCAATACAATATTTAAAAATATTGGTGACAATGGATTTCCTTGTTTCACTTCTGACCTTATTGGGAAGGCTTCTATCTTGTCCCCTTTACAAATAATGCTTGATCATTGATTTTAAATAGATGCTTTTTATTATTTAAAGGAAAAATTCAATCATAACTATGTTTCCTACTGTTTTAATAGCAGTAATTGTTGCATCTTATCAAAAGGTTTTTTGCATCTGTTAATATAATCATATGATTTTTATTACTTTTGTAATTAATATAATCAATTATATTTATAGTTTTCCTTATGTTAAACCATCTCCACATTCCTGGTATAAATCATATTTGGTTACAATGTATAGACCTTGTAATATATTGCTATAGTCTCCTAGCTAATATTTAATTTAGGATTTTTGCATCCATATTTATTAGTGAAATTGGTTTACAATTTTCTTTCTCTTTTTTCACTCTTCTTACTTTATGTATCAGTACCATATTTGTTTCATACAAGAAGTTTGGTAGGGGTTTTTCTTTTATTTTTATTTACTTTTCTGTTATTCCAAATTATTTATTTAATATTGGAATTAATTGATCTTTAAATGTAAATCTATCTGGTCCTACTGTTTTTTTTTGTTTGTTTGTTTGTTTGTTTTGTTTTGTTTTGTTTTTTGCTTAAGAAGTTCATTTATGGCCTGTTCAATTTCTTTTTCTAAAACAGTTTTGTTTAGACATTATGTTTCTTCTGTTAATCTAGGAATCTTGTACTTTTGTAAATATGCCTTTATTTCACTTAAATTGTTAAGTGTATTGGAATATAATTAGGCAAAATAACTTTTTATGCTTGCTTTCATTAGTGGCATATTCACTTTAAAAATTTTTAATACCAGTGATTTAATTTTCTTCTCTTTGGGGGGAGATTTTATTAATCAGCAGTTTATCTATTATATTGTTGTTTTTCATAAAACTATGTTTTGGCTTTATTTATTAATTCAGTGATTTACTTACACTCAATTTTGTTAATCTCTTCAGTTTTTAGGATTTTCAATTTTGTGTTTAATTGGAGATTTTTAATTTTTGTTTTTCTAGGTTGTTTTAAAATTTTATCTAAGATATTGGGAACAGTTTTCCTTTATAAATTTTTGAAATATGATATCTAAGCTCTTTCTTTTATTATGGATTTCTGATAATCTAATAATTATTAGGTGATCTCTCCTCAATCTATTTCTCAGGTCAGTTGTTTTCCCAGTGAAATATTTCCTTTTTCTTTCAATTTTTTTCACTTTTTAGACTTTATTTTGTTGTTTCTTGATATCTTGTGGTGTCACTAGTTTCCTGTTTCCCAATTCTATTTTTAAGTGAGATTTTGAACCTCTTTTTTTCCATTTGACCTGTTCTGCTTTTTGAAGGAGTTCTTTTCCTCAATGAATTTGTGTAAATTATTATTTTCACACAATATCAGGTGTAATATTAGTTCAATTTTGTTTTAAGATTTTCTTTTTTAAAAAATCCAATATATGCATACATATTTATACGATTATCTTGCTGCGCAAGAAAAATCAAATCAAACAGGAAAAAATGAGAAAGAAAATAAAATGCAAGCAAACAACAACAAAAAGAGTGAAAATGCTATGTTGTGAACTATACAGATTTCCCACAGTCCTCTCTTTGAGTGTCGGTAGCTCTCTTCATCACAAGATCATTGGAAATGGTCTGAATCATCTCATTGTTGAATAGAGCCACATCCCTCAGAATTGATCATTGTATAATCTTGTTGTTGCTGTGTACAATGTTCTCCTGGTTCTGCGCATTTCACTTAGCATCAATTCATGTAAATCTCTCCAGGCTTCTCTGAATTCATCCTGCTAATCATTTCTAATATTTCATAATATTCATATATGGTATTATTTTCTTTAGTTAATTTTATGCCGTTTACCAATCTATTCATTCTCTTTTCATAATTTTCTTGTCTCATTCTCATTTCTTTATCCAATTTTTCCTCTACTACTCTTATTGCTTTAGTGTTCTGAGAATTCTTGTTGAGTTTGTGTCCAATTAGAATTTTTCTTTGAGTCTGTGCTTATAGCTCTTTTCACATTGTTTTCTACTTCTGATTTTGCATTTTGGTTTTCTATGCCATTGTAATAGCTTTTTATGGTCTAGGTATTTTGTTCATTTTTTTCAGCCTGTTCCTTGACTTTGATTTTTTTTTAAGTTGGACTCTGATCCTCTTGGGGTGGCACAGTCCCCAAGCTTCAGCTTGGAGCTTTTATTCTATTTAGAGCTAGTTTGGGGGTTCTGAAAGTTTTGGGTACTTCCAAGGTGATGTGATCCAGAGAGAAGTGTGGTCACTGCTCTCCTGGTCTGATCTCTGGTCTTTACTAAGAAAGGGCCTCTATTGTCCTACACCCACAAATACTACTGCTTGTTTCTGCCTTGGAACTGCAATTAAAGTCACTGTTCCCTTGTGACTGAGCACAAGTACTCCTCTCCACCCTGAAACTGTGACTCAAAACTTTATATGGGCAATTGAGTTGCTGGTAAGCACCAGCTACACCTAATGCTAATGAAGAGTTTCCTGTAATCTCTTTTTGACCAGTTATCCAGCTCACTCACCAACTCTGGACTGAGGTTTCCCAAAGTTGCCACTGCCCTTATCTCTGTTTTGGTCACCTCCAAGAACTACCACTGGTGCTGCCAGCACATGTACTCAAAGCTAGCACCCATCTTGGTGTCCCAGACTTTTTCTGCTGACCTCCTAACTTGTCTTAGACTGGGAAAATGTCTCAGTCTGAGCTTTTGTTGCTTCTGCTGTTCCACAATTCAATTTGTAGCATTATTGTAATATTGTTTAGAGAACGCTGGGAGAATTTGGCTGCATTGCTGCCCCTATTTCACCTTCTAGGCTCTGCCCCTTGCTGTTAATAATTCTTTTTTTTTTGCTGAGGCAATTGGGGTTAAGTGACTTGCCCAGGGTCACACAGCTGTTACGTGTCTGAGACCAGATTTGAACTCAAGTGCTCCTGACTTCAGAGTTGGTGCTCTATCCACTGCGCCACCTAGCTGCCCCATGCTGTTAATAATTCTTTAGAGAATTGTTGAAATCTCTCATTTGTGTCTCACAACCACTTTAAGAAGGCAAGGAAGACGGCAACAACAGTAGTATATGAAGATCAGTTCTAATGGACATGACTCTCTTCAACAATGAAATGCTTCAAACCAATTACAATTGTACAGTGAAGAAGGCCATATACACTCAGAGTGAGGGATGTGAAATGTGGACCACAACATCACATTTTCATGTTCTCTATTGATGTTTGCTTGCATTGTATTTCCTTT
>JAJPUD010000358.1:429820-470057 GCA_023553655.1 Myrmecobius fasciatus
ATAAGCTTTGAAATCTGGTCTACCTGGATCCTAAGTACAAGCTGCCAAGGCAGGATGAGGCAATAGAAGGGGCAGAGCATGGGGGGGTGTTAGAAAATCGGGGTTCACATCCCAGCTGTGGGCTTGGCCCCTCTCTGGATGGATGCAGCTGGTCTCTGGAGTGAGATGGTGGATGACAGCTCATTGCCACCCCCTCCCTCATCAGAGCTTTCCCCTCCCACAGAAAAGCCTTTGCACTGACTCAGCAGCACACAGGAGCTTCCCTGCTCCAGAGTGGAAGCTCTCTGAGAGCAGGGGCCAACTCCTTTTTGTGTATCTCCTCCTCTAGCACAGAGCTTCTTTGATGGTGAACGTTTTGCCCTTAGAACCTGAGTCGGGTCTAGAACAAGGCTAGATCTTTCCCCCACCCAGGCTCCTGTGGGCACCCTTTGAGAAATTCTGGGCTTACTGTTTAATGCCATTGACTTGAAGTCCTGCTTGGGGGGATTGTCAATTAAAGATAATTTTAGTCTTAATTTAGTCATAATTTTTTGGAGGCAGCTAAGTGGTGCTGCAGCAGATAGAGCACCAGGCCTGAAGTCAGGAAGACTCATCCATCTGAGTTCTTTTTTTTTTCAGAGTTATAAAGCTTTTTATTTACAAAACATATGAGTGACCTTTCAACATTGACCTTTGCAAAAACTTTTTTTCCCAAGCTTTTCCCCTCCTGCCCCCCACACCCCACCCCTAGATGACAGGTAATCTAATACATGCTAAATAGGATAAATTATATGACAAATACAATACATGTATACATATCTATACAGTTATCTTACTGCACAAGAAACATCAGATCTAGAAAGAGAAGAAGAAAAAACAACCTAAGAAGGAAAACAAAATGCAGGGAAATATTCACAGAAAGCGTGAAAATGCTGTGTTGTGGTTCACTCTCAGTTCCCACAGGCCTCTCTCTGGATGTATATGACTATCTTCATCGCTGAACAATAGGAACTGGTTTGAATCACATCATTGTTGAAGAGAGCCATGTCCATCAAAATTGATCATCGTATAGTCTTGTTGCTGTGTATAATGTTCTCCTGGTTCTGCTGATTTCACTCAGCATCAGTTCACACAAGTCCCTCCAGGCCTCTCTGAAATCCTCCTGCTGGTCGTTTCTTACAGAACAATAATATTCCATAACATTCATATACCATAATTTATTCAGCCATTCTCCAATTGATGGGCATCCTTTCAATTTCCAGTTTCTTGCCACTACAAAAAGGGCTGCCACAAACATTTTTGCACATGTGGGGCCCTTTCCCTCCTCTAAGATCTCTTTGGGATATAGGCCCAGTAGAAACACTGCTGGGTCAAAGGGTATGCACAGTTTGACAACTTTTTGAGCATAGCTCCAAATTGCTCTCCAGAATGGTTGGATCCGTTCACAGTTCCACCAACAATGTATCAGTGTCCCAGTTTTCCCACATCCCCTCCAACATTTGTCATTATCATTTCCTGTCATTTTAGCCAATCTGACAGGTGTGTAGTGGTATCTCAGAGTTGTCTTAATTTGCATTTCTCTGATCAATAGTGACTTGGAGCACCTTTTCATGTGACTGGAAATAGTTTCAATTTCTTCATCTGAAAATTGTCTGTTCATATCTTTTGACCATTTATCCATTGGAGAATGGCTTGAATTCTTATATATTTGAGTCAATTCTCTATATATTTTAGAAATGAGGCCTTTATCAGAACCTTTGTCATCCATCTGAGTTCTAACTTCACAGATGACTACCTGTGTGGCCCTGGGCAAATCACCCTGAGAGCCTCAGGTTCTTCATCTGTAAAATGAGTTGAAGACAGAAGTGGTAAGCCACTACAGTATTTTTAAGCAAGAAAATCCAATGGGCTCACTAAGACTTAGATACGACAGAAAGAAATGAACATTAGGCAGAGAGAAAGAGAGAGACAGAGAGACAGAGAGACAGAGAAACAGAGACAGAGAAAGAGAGACAGAGACAGAGAGAGACAGAGACAGATACACAGAGACAGACAGAGAGAAAGAAACAGAGAGAGAGAGAGAGACAGAGACAGAGAGAGACAGAGAGAGAGAGACAAAGAGAGAGAGATTGCTTCTGGAATACTAAGCAAGTTAACCTCAGAACCCCAGATAATTCTTGAAGGTGAAATTAGAGAGCAGTTGCCAGCCTTCTTTAGTAGTGGAAATTTTCTCATCTGGAGTTCTCTACACTGAAGAAATCACAAGCCTGGACTCCCCAGTAAAAATCCCGAGACCCTCCACCTTAAGAAACACAAATGAGCAAAGTATCATGAAACTATTCTATGAGAACACTCAGCCACAGGTCTGTATTTATTCCTCTTCTGAATCAGTCTCAACTCACAATCACCTTGATGGCTTCTTCCGGATCTCTAAGGATGTCACTTCCATAGTCTATAGATTTATCTTATTTATCCAAATGACACCCCACTTAAAGAATCCCCTTTTAACCAGAATTGTAAGGTAAATAGGAGTGTATCAATAGGTAGGTAGGTAGGGGGAGGATGTAAGTATGCAGCTCCAAAGCTTTTCCCCCTCACAAACTATAACATAACCTACCATTTCTGTGGTTATTTCTAACTCTCTGTGACCCCATTTAGAGTTTTCTTGGCAGAGACAGATCATTTCCTTCTCCAGTTCATTTTACAAATGAAGAAACTGAGGCAAGCAGAGCTGAGAGACTTGCTCAGGTCAAATAGCTAGAAAGTCAGATTTAACTCAGCAACAGGAGTCTTTCTGACTTCAGGTCCAGCACTCCACCCACTGCACCATCTCGTGCCCTTATAAATGACTTGAATTTCAACAAAAAGATATTTTGACACCATAAAAGAGCAGGAAAAAGGGAAATGTTTGCATCAGCAGTGGGTTTGGGCCAGTCCCAGAGATAGCAAGCCTGGGGAAAGACTCAGAGAAACAGGTGGGAGTAAGATGGAGGTGGGAGGAGGTGGAAGGAAGATGGGTTTCTATTGCAAGGAAGAAGACCACTCTAAAAAGGAAGCCCAACATTTCCTTGAAGACAGGGCCATTTTCCTTCCTGTCTTTGTCTACCCAACACCTAGCATGTTGCCTGACAAATGGGAGCAGCTTATTAGGTGGGCCAAGTTGGTTCAGTTGAATGGACTGAATTATAAAATAAGCCATACTAGAGGGCATCACCAGCTGGAAGCAACATGGAACTACAGGAAGAGCCAAAAAGCAGGGCAATCTCTTATACCCCCTGCTCTGAGGTCTAAGAAACTTCAGGGGTATACTTGAGAGATAGTGCCCGCTGGCATCAGCCAGTGGTTACAGAGGAAAAGGAACCCATCTATTTTGACTATAGGTGAATGGGGATTGCGTACATGGTTGGGAGAGTGTTTCTGTTATGGTGGATTCTCCTCCCAAGGTTTCTGTTTTGCATTTTGATTCATTTTATCCAGTATAACCTTCTTTCCCATTGTGAGCTCTAGGCTTAAAAGTGAGAACTCAGTCTCATGGGACCAATCGCACATTTTCTCATGGTGATACTGCAAACCAGAGTAGAAATTAATGCCCCAAATACATGTGGACTTTTCGTGTCATAAGAATCTTTAACACAAGAGTTGCATGTGCAGCCAGATCTCCCTATGGCAAGACAGATAGTTGTGTGCAAACAGATTAGCATTGGAAAATAATGCAAATTTTGACTTCTGAATTCCCAGGGTCTTAGACATTTGAACGCTGAAGTAATGTCATTTTCTTGCAGAAAATTATTTTGTCAAAACACAGGAATGGTAACCAGAAATATTGAGCTTTGGAGTCATGTTACAGAATGTCTGCCAAACTCTACCAAGCCAAATTAAATCACTCTTATTATTTTAGGAAACTCCATGAGGCAAGGGCTATTCAGCTCTATAGAAATGACATCTACTGCCCATCTGAAGGGCACATTATTAATGCACAAAACCTTGCATTAAATGACATTATGACACAGATGCTAGGAGGCATCATCATCTGTTAACAAAAGTTCATTATCACAACTCCAAAACAAATGATATGGATCCTATAAGCACAAAAAAACTGGTGCTGAAGGAGAGATTACAAATAATTAACCCCAAACCTCTCATTTGTCAGATGATTTGAATTTTTAGTCTTAGATTAAATAACTTAACATATGGTGACAATTTAGGATAAGGATGATGATGGTGGTGATGGTGGTGGTGGTTGGTGGTGGTGGCAACAGCTAACACTGTACTTTTTAACTCCCATTTTTTTATTTGATGCTTTGGGAAGGATTGTTTTATGTTTCCTAATAAGCAAGAGGCTAATTCTATTTGTAGCTCTTTTGTGAGTCAAGCCAACAAATTGTAATTCAGGTTAATCAATTCTATGTCCTTGATCATGGATCTTTAACTATTGAAAATTCATCAAATAGGAGTGGGTAGGTGGATTTTATGATCATTATAGTCCCTTTAATTCAAATTCTGGGATTTCCATGGATGATTCCCAGCATATCTATATGAAGCTATTGCCTTGTGTTTAGGCTTGTGTTTTGATATCTTTGTGAAAATGCTCATGAACTATAATCAAATTTCTTCTCAAATCAACATGAAAGCTGGTTTTCTGGATGGTGCATATCAGCAATTTTATTGTTTTTGAAATATTTGAAATGTGATAATAATTATATGGCAAAGGTCCCACCCAACTCTGGAGTTCCTTAGTAACCTAAATTCAATGGGAGGTATGTAGGATAGATGGAATTATGTAAATATGGCTTGAGAACCAACCAGCATATTCTCCACCAACCTCTCAGGCAAAGCTTTTAATTAGGATAGAATAGCAAAGTAAATAACAAGGGGAAATTGAGTAGCTGTGTGCTTCTCTACCCCTGCATCCCATGCCCAGAGCCCCACCTTGCTGCAAATTGGACAGGGAACACTCCTCCATATGGAAGATGCTCATATGCTTATAGCACTGGCCCAAATCCAGTAGCTTTTAGGTTCTATCACTCAACAACCAGCTGTGCTTTATTGCCGCTCCATTTTCTCTGTTCAGCTGCTATTCTGCTGCCGCCACTGAAGTTTCTTTTTCTTCAGAGGAGTAGTGTCAGTTCTTTTTGATTCTCCAAATGCATGGGGCTAATCACATTTTCAGCTCTTTTGTGAGTCAGATCCTCAGCCTTACCTCTCTGGCAAACGAGACCTTTAAGTGGGTAACAAAAATCATTTCTTCAATCATTCTCACACACACACCCCTCTATGAATAACCTGCAGTCCTCCCTAGTCATTAGGCTGGAAAGAATATATTCTTTTACACTCTGAATAGGATTTTAACAGATCTCTCCAAAGCCATGTGAATTACCTTGTACCACTTGAAAGAGGGAGGCACTTGGAAAAATTGGACGATATGGAATAACTAGCCACCATTTCCTGCATTCCTGGGCTTTAGCCCAAGTTGCTTTCCACCTTAGAAGCAGATTAAATAGATTATGAATAAACCATCAAGATTATCTTAAATTCATTTTGTAAAATGAAAAATTCTGCTCACTATTACTCAAGATAAGCTACTTTACCACTATCCACACACTGTATATAAGATATTTTATCAATTGAACCTTCTTTAAAATATGATGAAGCTCTCTAAAAGAACCATGAAAAATGGTAAGTCCTCAAAGACTTTTTTTTAACCAGAATCTCTTTTGCCTCAGAAAAGACTGGAATTAATTGACATGGTTCTAAAAATGGAAAGAAAGAAACAGGCAAAACTATCCAGGTTCTCTTTGTAAAAACTGAAAATAAAAAAGGGCAAATCCATTTTTCCTCCCATCCCTTTTTCATAGATATTTGAAATAAAGGTCATAATAAGAACAAAAGTAGACTTTTCAATATTTACTGTATATGCAAGTTGAAGTGCCCTTGTAAATGCCATTTAGCTGGCACAGCCTGTGTTCTGGGGGATTTCAGTGTCTCTACACTGAGCAAATACCATTCAGGAATCATTTTTGAAGCTCCAAAAAGAGCTTCGGTCTCTTTGAAAAGCTCCTGCAGCATGGATTCCAGCTCTGCTTTTTATTAGGCCGTGACATTAGCATTTTCATTAGTCTAAAAGGAAACATATTCTGCTCCTCCAACAATAGAAACAGGACGTTTCCTTGTCTTTCATCATTTCTTCTGGAATTCTCTTCTTCCGTAGGTGAGATTCATCTCTGGAAGCCCTTTGGAAATACTCACCATTGGAGTTTTCTAAGGTTTTGAAAAGCACAGAGTTTGCCCTGTGCCATGTTTATATGTTAACAAAGGGACCCATGCCCTTCAACAGGCTTGGTGATCATAATATCCCAGCAGGGATCACTTAATCATAGCAGAGTTCAAAAATCATCATATGGTGGAACAGGAAAAAAAAAACCTTGGAGATCAACTAAGCCAACCCTTTTTTTTTCCAGAAGGAGAAACAGACCTGCCTTTCTAAAGGTCACAAAGTCAGCTATTAGTTAATGTGCTCCACTATGGCATATCTCCATCCAGCCTGATCAAAGATCCCGATACTTCTGGTTGTTTAAAAAGCCAGTGACTATTGGAGAATACTAATATTTTTTGTAACTAATATATTTGATCAAAACTAATGGTTAAAACAGCTCAGTGAAATGGATCTGTCCCAAATTATAGATCAGGAGTTTATGAAGCCAAATCAAGTCAAAGAGATAGGGTAGTGCAGGGAATAAATTAATGTGCTTTAAATCTGATCTAGGTTTGAATTCAGCTCAAAAAGTGACTCTGGGCCAGACAAGACAAGATGAGCTCATTAGTCCCATCCAGCTCAAAAGCCATGGAGCAAAGAGAAGCCCGTGATTCAGTTTGGGTAATAGCAAGAGCATTGACATCCCAGAGATTGTTGGAGGATCAAAAGATTTTTGCAACAAACTCTGCAGGCCTTGAAGTGCTATGTGACCCTAAACCAGCATGTAGCAAACAGATCTTGTCATACCTCTTGTACTCTAATCTAGGGGTTGCCGTACAAAGACAGAACGTCACAAGCCACCTGCTGTGAACCTTGGCCCTCAATGCTTTCACATTTTATGGACTGCAGTTTTCCATATTCCTTAACCAAGAGCGAGTCTATGACTTCACAGTCAAACTGTCCTATGATCATGTGGATATGCCTGTCATTTGGGAAAATGCACAAATTTCATTGAACTGTTTTTACCCAGATCCTTAGCATAAATGGAGCTTATAAGCCTATGAGGATATAAAAGAGCATCCCCCAGTAACTTCTGCCCAGGCTTTTCTTCAGGGTCTCTTTGTGGTGTAGGAGGGATTTTTGCACCCTGAGGCTCTCCTAGCAAAGTCCAAGCTGTGGCAGATTCTACCAAGACAGAAAGGCTTTGAGGAAAAGCCTAGAGACAGAATGCAAGTCAGATAACAACAATAACAAAAATAACAAAACATTGATTTGGTGTTTTAAGGTTTCCAAAAATGCTTTAAAGATCTTGTCTCTTCTGATATTCACAACAACTCTATAAGGAAGGTGCTATTATTATCTCCATTTGATAGATGGGGAAACTAAGGCTGCAAGAAGTCTGAGGCTACCAAATAGATCACAGTAACCCTCAAATGTCATCTGTTGACCAGAAGAGGATTGTGATCTTGGATGAGTTGGGGAAAAGGGTGCTGCAGACCATCCTTTATCAAAATATTCTCAAGGAAGTCTTTCTAGACTTTCTAGAGCTTTGAGCCCCAAGGAACCTTTGAGATCTTTAATTCCAAACTTCTCATTTTCCAGAAAACGAAAGGGGACCCACAGAGAGGAGATGCTAAGAAGTGTCAGGGCTAGGACTGAAACCACATCTTTGGAGCCTCAATCCAGGCTGGGCCCCCTTCAGCCATCATTAAAGTTTTGGGAAGATGCTTCCTCATGGCCTTATCTTGTCCTTTCCTGGTCTCTATCTTTAGGATGTAAGTTTTTTCAAAGGGTGCATCCTCACTAGCAAAGTGCTTGATACACAGTACACCTAAATCCTCAGTGATTAATTCATTGCTTGATTGATGCAGACCTTTAGCTTGAGTGACTTCAAATGTCATCTATGGTTTCTAAATGAGGAAACTGAGGCAGAGAGAGGGCATAACCAAGAATAAAGCTCAGGTTCCCATGTGCTCCATGCCCATGGATATCTAGAGCCAGTGGTGGCCATGAAATTCAGGCAATGGGCTATTATTAGTGGGGAGGAGGCTCAGTATTTAAGCTCTTTGTACAATAGTACAAGGTCTGAAACCTTTACTTTGAAATATGAATATAAGTCTCAAAGTACAAATGTTCCTCTCCAGACTTCTCAATATCTCCAAATAGTCTATGGGTAAGTCAGTTAACAAGTATTTATTAAACACTTAGTATATGCCAAGTGAAGTGCTAAGTTGTTGAGAATCAGAAAAAAATTATCATCCCTGCCCTGAAGGAGCTCACATTCTAATTGGGAAGAGAGCTTGCAAATAATAAAATGCATTTCAGATTTTAAGTGTAAATGGAAGGTAACCTGGGAGAAAGCCCTAAGAAGAGGGGAAGGATCTGTGAACAGGTTGCCCCAGAAAGGGGAATTGGAACTGGGACTTCCAGAATGCCAGTGATGCTGAGAGGTAGCGGAGAATTCTAGATGGGAAGAGAGAAAAAGGTGCCTGGTGGGGCTGAAGCATTGAGTGCATGGGGGAAGTAAAGCAAAAGAGTCCTGGAAAGGTGGAAAGAGCTCTCTGGAGGTGAGCAGGAGTCACTGGAATCTACTGAGTAGATGAGTGACATTGTCAGATCTGTGCTTTAGGGAAAAACACCTCGGCACCTAAGGGAAGGCTGGACTGGAGCACAGAGAGATGTGGCAAGAAGACCAGTTGGCAGGTCTCATCTGACCTCAGCATTTCATCAGGATTTCCACAGGTAGAAATGGAGGAAGGAAAACATTTTAACTTAGACCTATACTTGATTTATTTGGGTTTTTTATGGTTCTGGAAGAGATCTTAGGCTCCACTGAGTCTAACAACTTGTTTTACATATAAGGAAACTGAGGCACAGATTGATAAAGTAAATTTCCTAGGTTCACACAAAAAGTAACTAACTGTTTGAGGCAGAATTTGAATCCAGGCTTCTCTGTTCCAAATTCAACACTCTTTTCATGAAGCCATGTTGCCATTTAAGGTTTTCATTTACTGGTATAACAGAACAGGATAGACAAAAGGACAGAAGTTAGGAAGTATAGGGAATGTTCAGAGAATGGGGAGTCATCAAGGTTTACTGATCTAGAGGGTTTGTGAAGGGGAACCCTAAAATGAATCATCCTCCTGTTTTATTCAATTCAAAGTGTGAATTCTGGTACGTAACTCCCCCTCCATTAGAAATCACAGATGTAAGAGGCTACCTTAGACCCAAGAGAAAGGCATCCTTAGTTCAATCTTCTGCAGAAAAGCCTGACTCCGGGGCAGCTAGGTGGCGCAGTGGATAGAGCACCAGCCCTGAAGTCAGGAGGACCTGAGTTCAAATCTGATCTCAGACACTTAACATTCCCTAGCTGTGTGACCCTGGGCAAGTCACTTAACCCTAATTGCCTCAGCAAAAAGCAAAAAAAAAAAAAAAAAAAGAAGAAAAAGAAAAGAAAAGAAAGAAAGAAAAGCCTGACTCCAAAAGCCATCAGTGCAGTGCCATGGAGGAACAGACATGAGTCTGGGACCCAGAAGACCTTGGTTTGGGTGGGAATCCTGGATATGACAAGCAGCATGCATGATGCTGGCTACATCACTTCCCTTCTCTGGGGCAGTTTCTCCAACTGCACAATGAAAGAGTCACACTAACTGAAGTCTAAGGTCTCCTCAGATCTAAGTGTTATGAATTCTTAGCTAATTGTCTCAGGCAAGAGAACTTTAGGGGGATTTGTAGGGGGATTCATTCCTAAAGAGTTGTGGGCTAGTCTCAGAGTTTCCTTCTAATTCTCCAAAGACTTAAAAACTGAGTCTCAATTTATTCATTTTAAAATCACGGTTGATGCTATCTGTATTGCTTGCACCACAAACCTGTATTGTGAGTATTAAATGGGTGACTATATAGAAAAGCACTCAGCCCATCATGTTCATAGCTGTATGAAGTCCAAATGTGGAACTCTACTCTGTAAGAACAACCCATCCTGGGGCAGCTAGGTGGCGCAGTGGATAGAGCACCAGCCCTGAAGTCAGGAGGACTTGAGTTCAAATCTGGTCTCAGACACTTAACATTCCCTAGCTGTGTGACCCTGGGCAAGTCACTTAACCTCAATTGCCTCAACAAAAAGCAAAAAAAAAAAATCCTTTCAGTGGCTGGAAAAGGGAACTCATCAGGCTTCTCAGGGGGTTTTCTTCCATGCCAGTGGCCCAAGAAACAACAGCATTTGGTATCGCCTCCTTCTCTTAGACTTCTTTGTTTCCTTGAAAGTTTAACACAAATGCCATCTTTTACACATCTTTTTCCCCCTCCCTGCTCTGATAATGCCTCCTCTGGAAATTATTTTGATATCATTCTAGATATAGTCCATTAAAGTTCTTTTCCAATAGAATGCAAGTCCTTGAAGGAAAGGAAAGTATATCTTTTTTCTTTAAATGTTCAGCACTTATCAGAGTGCCTGGTATATAGTAGGAGATTAATAATTGCTCATTTGTTGATCAATAGCATTACTGAAAACAGACTCCTGTGTTCCATGCCTGGTCCCATGCACACTTTTCAAGATAACTGCCTTCATTCATGGGTCACCCAAGATCTGTTGGCAACAGAAGTCGGAAATATTGTACAGAAAATTCTTTCTCGTTCAGAGCTAGGTTGATGTCAGTGGTGAAGTCCCTTCCAACTTCTAGAGTCTGATCACCATTTTGTTCCAAATAGCTACTCTGAGTATTCTCTTCTAAGGCCTGGCCAGAACAATTCACTGGAAAAAATTGGACTATCAGAGGGCTCCTCTTGGGGTCTGTCAGATTACATAGTGTTAAAACATCATTCAATTTTTCCCAGCTCTTGTTTAAGCAACCCCATTATCCCAAAAAGCAGTCTACTCAATACAGATGTCCAATACTTCTTGCAGAAAATTTTGACTTTGGTTATGGAATTAGGCCCAGCTTCCTGAGTCAGGCTACTTCTTACAAAGTCTTAGTGAATTTGTGACTTAGTGACTTGGTGACTGAGGAACACAAATGGGAATGCTATAAGCTCATCCTTCAGTCACTCTCCTCATTATCACAACATGTTCTTTAAACACATGTTTATTTGTGTGTTTTCTGTCTTCTGGTCATCTAGTGTCTTTTTTTCCCTTCTTAAACAATGTTATTAAATAAATATCAAAGGGATTTATCCCAAAGAAGAGAATATTTGGGGAGGGAGGATCAGGATGAAAATTATTCTGGTGTCTGAAGGACTCTTGGCAACTAGAAGAAGAATTTACATTGCTCTGCTTGGGCCCTGAAGGCAGAACCTGGGACAAAGGGGCAAAGTCATTTAGGGTTATAAGAAAAAAAATTCCTAACAATTAGAGGTATTGGAAAGTAGCTTGTAAGCGGAGAAATCAAAGCACTAGGAGATTCTAGTCATTTTAAAGATGAGAAAACTAAGGCAGGAGGAAGTTAATCATTTTATCTGGGACTAGAAAGCCAGCAGATATCAAAGGAAGCATTTGAACCAGATTATCTGTCTACAGAGTCAGTGATTTTTCCCCTGCCAGCACATTGTGTATCTTCTGGAGAAAGTGGTCTCTCTATCCCAAAGGTCTTTGGTGGAAAACTGGATGGTCATCTGTCAGTCAAGTATGTGAAAGAGGGGATTGTTTTCAGGTAGACATTTGAAGGGATAGTAAGGGAAGACCTTTCTTTTCACTTCTGAGATTCTGTAATTTTATGCACAAATTCATGCACATGAGATTTGTGTGATTCATGTGATTTCATAGAAGCAAAAATATTAGAGCAAAGTTTGATATTTTTGGAGAAGGGTGTAGAACTGTGAATTGACCAAGAGCACAATGAGGTGGACTTGGTGCTGGGCCCAAAAATTAATCATTCAGAGATCATTGTCAAGGTGGAAAGAGCTCTCTAGAGGAGTAATACTCCAGGAATCTTGGTCTTCTATTAAGTAGTTTCATAAGAGACTTTTATAAAGGCATTATCAATATTTATCAAAATTATAGGTGACATAAAGCTGGGAGAAATAAGGGAACACGCAAGCTAACAATAAAGATGGAAAAAATCGTGATAATGGCTAGAGATTAAATGTCAAGGCTTACACTTGGAATGCACAAAACAAATCAATCTTATGAACACTATGTCTATCCCCAGAAGAAATAGTTATTCAGTGAAAAAAGATCTTAAAAGAGGAGGTCAATGGACTACAATCTCAATACGAATCAATAGCAGAATATGAAGGCCAAAACAAGAAATGCAATCAGAGGTCTTCTTTAGGGTGGTGTAGTTTTCAGAAATAAGGGGATGATTCTTCTGCTGGGCTCTGCCTTGGTCAGATGCTATCTGGAGAATTTAGCTGCAGGCTCCTGTTTCAAGAAGCACAATGATGAATGAATACAAAGGGGGCAAAGGAGGGATGGTGATGTGAACAACCTTGAGATCATGCTATATGAAGATTGGTTGAAGAAAATAAGGAGTGTTAGCTTGAAGAGAGGGTCACTTAGAGAGAGTATAGTTCTTTCTATGTTCTCAATCTTCTATCACCTATTATACCCTTTCACACACTCTATAGTTTGGTGCTACTGACCTTCTCAGTATTCCATATATGATACTCCATCTTTTGAATGTGCATATGTGATAGCTGTCCCACATGCAATGGACTGATGCATAGGTTCTTATCAGAAGTCATCAAGCAAAGGCTGAAGGGTCACTTGCTGGGGATATTTGAAAGATGATTCTTAGATTCCTCCCAATCCTGAGATTCTCTGATTGTCCTCTTCTACCCACATGTTGTATAAGATGGAAAGAACGTGATAATAAATTTAGGTGAGCTATAATTTAAAACTCATTTTTAATGAGATCCTCAAAGATAATTTTAACTAGAAACATCTGTGCCAGCCATTCCCATGTTCATTTTCAGGCTCACATTGAGGTGGGCCATCCTCACAGATTCCAAACTTGTTGATGTAACTCTCGTGGTTGCAGCAACATCACCACATGGTCCCTTCCCCCCCTCCCTCATGAATGTCCTTAATTAAATCTATTGGCTCATTTCTTTGTTAGCCAGATTTCCGAATTAAGCCTTTTCAGCTTAATTCCCACTTATTCTGAGTTCCAGGTTGGATTTCCATTAGAAAAGATAGCACAGATGTTCTCCACAGAGTAACATTCCCACTATTCCTTCTTCCACCATTGCACCTAGAGGCACTTGCCATAAACAGGGACTTACCATTAGCATGTCAGTCTTAGATGGGGAAGTTGAGTCTGGACTCAATCCTCAAGGGAGCTTGTTAAACAACCTGATGCATCCCCAGATGATGGAGTTGGCCCCTCCAAATATGCAGTCACTTTGCGTGACTCCATATATCTATTTGATTGCTCCACCACGTGTTTGTCAGCAAAGCCCTCTCTTCCCCATTTGCACATCTTTCATTTCCCTTTGTAGATTAATTGGATGCATATGCGCATTTCCCTATCTGGAAAGGAATGCCAACTTTGTCTTGTGTCTGTGTGTTCATCTTTTGTGTGTTCCAAATGCTGTAATGTAGAATCCAATTCAGGGTCAGCATTATTAAACTTTTATAAGTTTTCCCCTCCCTGTCATGGTCAGCTGCTGAATCCTTGATATACCCAAGGATGCCATTTTGAAAGCTCCACGCCACTGAGATTCCCATGACACTTGCTCTCTCACCTGCTCATTTGTCCTGTACCCTGCTCATTGAATCACAGGATCACAAGACCCAGCAGTGATTTCAGAGACCACCTAGTCCAATCAAATATAATATCTATGATCAAAGTAAAAAAGGTTCCACTTTGTGGTATTCCACTGTCCTCTCGGCATCTAATTTGTATTGTTATGATTTCTTGTAACCAAATCATTTGTCAGATGGTGACCAAAGTTCTGATCAAGAACATTTTAGAGCTTGGCTAGACGAATCCTCATATATCTTTCTCTGCTTGGGCCCTGAAGGCAGAACCTGGGACAAAGGGGCAAAGTCATTTAGGGTTATAAGAAAAAAAAATACAGCCTGGAGCCAGGATAATGTATGTGCATCTAGATGGTTGCAGAGAGCAACACCAGAGGAAATTAAGACGTCGATAAAAACATCAGTCCATTAAAATGTTGAGGTAAGCTGTTTGCCACATTTGAAATCGTCCAATGTACATCTGTGGCAATGTCTGCAATATATTTGTTTTCTCCAACCTGTTGGAAACAGGTGAGGAACCTCTCTCTGTCAAGATACATCATCTTCTCTATTATTTGCAACTGAAAAGTTTCAGAGTTGTCTGGGGTGTTGAGAAGTAAAGTGACTTGCCCAGAGTCTTACAGAGCATCTAAGTCAAAGTTAGGACTGAAATCCAGGTCATTCTCACTCCAGGTCAGTAATTGTCCTGCAAATATCATCTTGGACACTGAGAGAATTACATGCCTCCATAAGACAGGATTTTCTAGACTTCACTACCAGGTCTTCCTGACTCCAATTACAATGTTCTACTCGTACCCCATCAGCATCTCTGCCGTATCTCTGCCATATATCATTGGGCATTTGGACATTTTCCAACCAACCAGTATTCACAGCCATGAGATGCATTTTCCTTTCACTCTCTCTTACTAATCCCCATAAGAAAGGGTGATCCTCTGACAAAGAAAGAGCCCAGTCTAGAGGTTCTTAAGTCATGGTTCTTAGGTCATGACAACCTTTGGCAATCTGATAGTGAAACCATGGAGTCATCTGAATGTTGTTGTTCTTGTTTTAATTCATAGTGAAAGAAAATGTTAAATTTCAGATAGAAGTTGGTGAAAAGAAAGAAGTAGTATTTTTCCTATCCATGTTCACAGACTACCCCAGATCCCTTAGAGACCCCTAAACATCAGGTTAAGAATCTCTGGCCTGGAAAAAGGCCATGAATGGACGAGGTATTGGAGCCAGTTCAATAGCAGAAGAAATGCTGGAAAGTTCACAGAAACAGATGACAAACACCAAATGAGTCATTTTACCTCTGGACATTACAGGACTTTCACAAGGCATCAAGACAACACTTGTGCATGCTGTCGCATTATTCAAAAGAAGATGGGGCAAATGTCATTCTTACCATCAGAGATTCATTCCTCTGAATAGTCTCAGTAATTAATCCCTGGACTTCAGTTTCTTACTTTGAAAATTAAAGGACTTGGGGCAGCTAGGTGGCGCAGTGGATAGAGCACCAGCCCTGAAGTCAGAAGGACCTGAGTTCAAATCTGGTCTCAGACACTTAACATTCCCTAGCTGTATGACCCTGGCCAAGTCACTTAACCCCAATTGCCTCAGCAAAAAAAAAGCAAAAAAAAAAAAAAGAAAAGAAAATTAAAGGACTTTACTAGATTTCATTTGTTCCCATACTTACTGTTTCTTGTACACTCATTTTTCTGTATTAAGCACCTATTATATGCCAGACATTATATTTTGCATTGGAGATGCAAAGGGTCTCTGCCTTCAAGGAACTTACCTTCCATTGAGGGAGATGAAATATATATACACACACATATATACACATATATACATGCATATACATATATATGTATATGTACATATATACATATACATGTATGTATATGAACTACATATTAAATAAATGCAAATTACTTGGAGATGGGGCAGGGGCATTTTTATTAACTTTTCAGGGAATCAGGATAGACCTCTTGATTGGCTTTGATGCTTACTAGCTGTGTGACTGTGGACAAGTGCCTTTATCTTCTTTGATTCTTGAAACTTCTTTGGCTTTCTTTATTTGAAAATTGATTACAATACTATTGTTCTCTCCATGTTTTCATAAGAAAGAGATTTTCTTATTCTTTATATAACTTAAAGTTATAAAATGATAAAGACAGCTTTGCATATTTCTACCTAGAAGGGAGCTAGAGGTCTTCAAGTCCAATTCATTCTTCAGACTGATGAGGAGAAGAATGAAACTCAAAGGGATAAATGACTTGGTCAAGATCATATATATTTTGCAGAACTGTAATTCTAATTCTAAATGCAGCCCTCCCTCTATTCTGCATTGCACTACTGAATCAGTAAGTGTTTGTTGTCTGATATACAAGCTCTAAGGGATTTATGACAGCTGGCCATTAACTTTGTTCTAGGCAGACTTTCAGGCTTAGTCTGGATCCCCAGCTCCCAGGCCATAGTAAAATGCTGCTTTTCCTGAATTACCATTGGCTATGGCTCTACTTGTGTCCCTTGCTCACCCTGAATATCCGGATGCCAACCCAGATCTCCTATTATGCCTCAATACTTTTCCCATATTAGATTCTAGTTTGAAACTTTAGTCTCTGACCTTTCATTAATCTTAGAGTCAAAAGACCCACATTTGAATCTTACCACTCAGGCAAACTTGCGTACATTTCTTGTCCTTCTTGTCCTGTGTGTGTGTGTGTGTGTGTGTGTGTGTGTGTGTGCGCGCGCGCGCGCGTATGTGTGTGTGTGTTAACATAATAGGCTAAATGATCTAAAAATACCCATCCTAAAGTTAGCATTTTGCCCCACTGTCCCAACCTGGTTATTTATATGTGTTCATATACATATGTGATATAAGTGCACACACATATATACACATAAGCATTTTCATGTAACATACATACAGAGAAAAAGAGGGGAAAGAGAGATATTAAAAAGTGATTTAGTGGAGTAAATAATTATTGCTTATTCCACTAACCAGATGAGAGCACACTTTCAGTTATGCATTCCAGAATAATTAAGTAAAAAACTGAATTCCATTCCTTCCTTCCAGAGGGCTTCTCAATTCTATTTATTCTATCTATCTTCTCAATGTCTATTTGAAAAAGATGTATTCAGATCTTAAATTTGTTAGATCTCTCAAACTGACTCTTTTCCTGACTGTAGGGAGAAAGGCATGGGAAAGTCCCCCTAATGAGGACCTTGAAATCTGGGGAACTAGTGAAGAAAGAGAGCTTGGATTTCTTTTCCCTCCATTGAAAGTCTGGCACCATCATATGTTCATGACAGCACTGTGATTGACTTTTGTTTCTTTGTCCCTGGCAGAATGGATCTATTAGCATGTTATTAAGAAAATAAAGACCTACATTATTCTTCACATCCCCTGCTCTCTATCCTCTCTGCTCCTAAACAAACACACATCCAGATATCTTTCTTCAACCCATTCTGTAAATATTAGATGTAGATGCAGAAAACCTGCCAAAGACTTTTAGAATTGGATCCTTGGGTCTTTCAAAGGAAAGTAGATTGAAAAGTTGACTCTTTCAGTTGTGTTTTCTTTCTTCCATTGTGAGCCATTATTGATAAAACAAGCTAAATATGCCCTAATTATTGTTGAATGTGGTATAAAAAGATGAATACCCTGCTGAGAATCCTAAAATATTTAAACGCCAAAGACAACTTGGTCTTACCATCCAACTTGCCTAATGCTCACCCAGAGATAGATGTGTATGGAGGAAGCATAGTTCTATCAGAACTCTTCAGCAAAAGGAAATGTTACTCCACTACTAGGGAAAAGGAAACTCTTTCAAAGACTTTCATTTGTTAAGATCCTATTTTTTGAAGATTTCTATTACTGACCAGGAGAATGATGGATGGATCTGTCTTTGATTGAATCTGAACAAGATTTTCCATTTGACTTTCCTTCCTGGAATCAGATTAACTTCAATGACCAGTTTCTGACTCAGGAAGACAATTGTGCATTTCAATGTCAACCTTTAGAAGAGCAGCTGCCACCCTGGACTTCTTTCACTTCTCAGTCCATCTTTTCTGACAATCAAAGCTCATTCCCTGACCTGAAGACCCAGATTTTGCAGCTAGGAGAAAGTGCTGAACTGGACAGCTCCTTGTCAGTCCAAACCTTGGATGAAAAGCCCATGGACCCCAGTCCTCCAGTCCCCACTCATCCTTTCAAGGGTCAAAGGCATACTGCAAACATCAGGGAAAGAAAGAGGATGCTCAGTATTAATTCTGCCTTCAATGAGCTTAGGAGCCATGTGCCAATTTTCCCCTATGAAAAGCGGTTCTCCAAGATTGACACCCTTAAGTTAGCCATTGCCTACATTGCCCTACTCAGGGATATTCTAATCTCAGGCTATGACTCCAAATCCTATATTAATCAATGCATAAAAGATGGCTATAAGTGTCAGAAGGATGCCATCTGGAACACCAGTGGTAAGTATGTCATTAACGCAAGAACTGTTATTTCTTAGAAGAATGATGCATCAGTCAGATAATGAGCCTCAGACATGGATGTTAGCCCACAATTTTCCAGCATATGCAGCCACATCATTTGGAAACTTGTCCATGGAGCTAAATGCCATTTTAATGCAATAGCATACAGGCTAATGTAAATTGTAGCTGGGGATGCTAACTGAAAAATATATTTATTATTAAAGCTGAAATATAAAAAGCTCAGAATCTGGGAATCACGGGAAAATTTGATTACTTACTGGATTGTGATTCTCTCTATGGTCATTTTTAAAAGTTTTTTTGTATTATTCTTACTAATGGAAAACAATGGGAATAGTTGATTTCTGCATGTCAATGCCTTGCATTTTTGAGGTCTGTTGTTTTTATGAGCAGGATATTTGTGCCAAAATCTCACAACATAAATTCTAGTCAAGTATCAAAATAAAAAAGCACATTTACTCCTGAGGTATCCCATCTATATAACTCAGCATGCTTTTATGTTTGAATTATAGTGCAGTCATAGTTTCTTGAAAGTATTTATGTTGGAGCTCTAAGGACTTTCCATCTTAATATAAAAATATTAAAATTATAAATATAATACATATATAACATATATATAATAAATATAAAAATTAAAAAAAAATTAAAAGGCACAAATGTTTCCATGTGAAGAGAAGTCAGTAGCTTCCTTTAGGGAAAAGTGATAAGCTTGAATGAACTTGACTTTTAGATTATCCAAAAAAACAAGAGGAAAGTGGCTAGGAAAGTAAAGAGGAATATTCTATTTAACAGGGTCTGTTTAGCTTGTGGTATTCCACTGGCATTGAGTTCACAGCTGGCTATCCCATTACGTTCAAGAATCAAGGTTTCAAAGTTCAAAGCTGCAGACATGGAATTGGGGTCTTTTCCAGCCTGGACTTTTAGCTAACCATTGTTTTTGATCACATTAGCTTGATATGAAATTCATGAATTCACTTCTTTGTCCTAGTAGTTTCTCTGGAGCATCTGCAGAGATGATGATTCAACTCTCATTGAAAGCTTTTCAAATGAATACACTTTGTCCATGCTCACTTTGAATATATTCTGCTCTATCCTCCCCACTCCAAACTCTCTTCTTCTGCTCCTTACAGATCTGACAGCCCACCTTTCCTGGATCAAGCAGAATTAGAGAGATGTCCCAGAGAAGTAAGGATTGCACCTGAAGTTGCAGGTATTGGATTCTCACCATTGCTAAAAGATATTAGCCCAATCCAACTGAAGACTTGCCTGCCCCAAGAAGAGGCAGGTGGGGAGAAAGAGGATGGGGCTTAAAGCAATTAGACCTCCTCCTTAATTGTAAAGTTCTACGTTTCACTTTCCCCTTCATTTATCAGTTTCCTTTCTCCCTCTGTGTATATTGAGGTGAGGGAGTTAGTTCTTTCTTTTCAATTACTAAGCACACCCCATAGTAAATGAAACATACTTTTTAGAAAAAGAAGAGTGCAGCATCATGGATCCAGATCTGTATGGGACCTTCAAGGCCATTTAGTCTGACCCTTTCTTTTTACATGTACACAACTGTGTCTCAGGGTGCTGATATGACTTAGAATCTAGCACTGCACTGCAATGACTGTTAGCCTAATGCTCTCATTTTATAGATGAAAAACTCAGGCCCAGGAAGGTTGTTGACTTGTCTGAGGTCAGAAACTTGTTTTGCATGCTTTTTTTCCAGGAAGGTGCAGGTTCAAATCCTGCCTCTTCTACTGTGTGACCAGGGAGTGAGTCATATATCCCACTGAGCCTTGGGAATTCCCCGGAAATTACTTTAATAAATAGAAGATGATCTCACTGTCTTTAGTGGGTTCTAGGAATTATAAATACCTTCTTAAAGGATCTTAAGAGACCCTGAGACCTCGGGAAGTGATTTCCTCAAGGGTATTCATGGCAAAGTTGGGATCTGAATCCAATAAACTAGCAGCTCAGTTCAGTGTACAATAATTAAATTCCAACTGTGTGTGTGTAGCTTTTCATGGAAGATAATGATAGGTAATACTGTGTACTTAAAATGGCATCTACAGATTAGTCTGTCATTTTTTAAAAATTTCATTCAATTCTTAATTTTATGATGTTGAGATAGAAATGGACGCTGGACAAGCCACTATGTTGCTATTAATCTTTGATGTTCTGTGAGTAAACAAGTAGATAAAATAATATCTTTTCATAATGAACTAAAAGTATTGAGATTATTTTTATTATTGTCATTATTTTCCAAGTAGTCAATCTTGTGCTTTTAAATACATCTATATTTGGGAAATGCCCATTTTCTGGGCCATTGAATAAAAGAAATTATATAATCATATTCAAAGTATTCGAGTCTTTCTTACCTGACCCAAGGTTCTTCCAGTCTATCAGGCTCATTGCTATGAGAACATGATTCCAAAGGAGAACCCAAAAAGGAAAATCCAGCTCATCAGCTTGTTGCTTTGTCAATCTGATGGAAAAGCAAGTGGCTTGAGGAATTCTTTTTTAGATACAGAATTAACCAGATGGGATGTTTGTTTTGTATTTGTAAAGACATGGCTTGAATTAATTAAACAAAGACAGTTCTGTTTTCTAGGAGGAAGGGGGGAAAAGAATAACCACGATGTCATCTGTAGGAAGCTCCTGGTGAGGAATTCTTTCTTGGAAAGTAAAGGCATCTCTAGCTTTCCATTTTATATAGTTTCAGAGAAGAGACTGGGGCATTAAGAGGTTGACTTTCCCAAGGTCATACATTACTAATATGAGTTCTAGGCACTTCTTTTGGTGCTCTGGTGTCTCTGAAAGAATCCAGCCATATTTCCGAATTCTGGCCATTCTGCTTTTGTTGTTGCTGCTGCCTGGTGATGGTTATATTATCAATGTGGAATACTTCTGAGACGAAAATTTGTCTTATTTGAAGGACTATGGTTTATATCCTTAGAAAGTTACCTGAGATATCAAGATGCTGTGTAACATGCTGAAGGTCACACACAATATGTGGCAAAGGGGACATTGGAACCCAGGCCTTCTGAACTCTGAAACTCACTCTTTCTCTTTGTGACATCTACTGAGTGAAGTACTGTGCTTAGTACAGCAGCTTAGGCTTGTCTTGCCTCATATAGTGGTCATGGAGGCTGTATACCTGAGTCTGAAACCTGCCTCCAGCACTTACTAATGCTATGACTGAGATCAAATCACTTGACCTTTCTTGGTCTTATTTCCTTCTTTTGCAGATTGTGTAAGACCTAGTTCATTGGACAATTTTAAGGAAAGAGCATCTTTCTCCACCACCTGGAACCAATCATCTGTACCCTATCCTTTCATAAAGTCTAATTGAATATTTAAATTGTGTGGGCTCAGCTTTCAGTTTGTAGTGATGTGATGGTACCTCTTGCCTGATAATTATCCATGTTGTGAGCATCAACTACTGAATATTAGGGGACAAGTAAGAGAGATTAGATATCTCTGTAGTCTCTAAAATCAATACCTTAAATCTCAAATCCTTCCATTCTACCTCTAATAATTTGTCTGTTTGCTTACTTTATGGGCAACTTTTCTGTATTTCAAAGCTGCTTTCCCTCCTCTGTATTCATTTTGTAACTCTTCCCCTTTTTAGATCAATTCTAACCATTTCACTCCATTTTTCTGCTTTTGAATTCTATTCCATAATTTCCAACAGTATTGACAGGTATTTCTTGGGGCATCTAGGTGGCACAGTGGATAGAGCACCAGCCCTGAAGTCAAGAACACCTGAGTTCAAATCTGGCCTCAGACACTTAACAAGTCCTAGCTGTGCGACTTTGGGCAAGTCACTTAACCCCAATTGCCTCAGCAAAAAAAAATACAAATATGATAGGTCATATTTCTTTATATCTGACCAAACCCATTTGTGTTTATTTCTAATTCCAATGGTTTCTTTTTTCCTTTTTTTCCTACCATGTATGTTTCCCTTGCAAGAAAGTACAATGAATATTAATTGAAATGAATAGTAATCCTTTATATTTAGCTAATAATTCTTTCACATTGAAATATGACATCTTTAAGGCCCAACTTATAAATGCAACTCTCTTATATTTGGCACTTTTTTCATATTCTGGCATAATATAGTTCGGATTTCATCAGTTGTAAAGCTAACAGATTACCGAGTATGATGTACTTTCTTCCAAACCTTTTTGCAAATAAATTCACAATCATAATATCTCAGAGTTGGAAAAATCTCAGAGACTCTCTCTATGATATTTTTGACAAGTAACCAACCAGTCTCCAGCACTGGGGAAAAGTCATTTGCTTTTGGATAACCCTAATCATTAGATTATAACAAGCTGAAATCTTTTTCTTAGAAACTTATGCACATTATTTCCAGTTCTGACCTCTGGAACCAAGCAGAAAAATGTCCTGCCTTATATATGCTACCCAGAATTGATTGCAATCAATCTTTATTAATTTAATAGTAAACCTGCCATCTCACTAGTCTTGTGATCACAGATTAAAAGCTAGAAGGGACCTCAGACACCACCTAGAATAATACCTTTTTTTTGACAAGTGAGACAACTGAAGACAAAGAAGTGAATTATTCAAGATTGCATTGGATATAAGAGTAAGAACCCAGGTGGAACTCCAAGCCAAAGTCCAGTGTTATGGATCGTCACATCTTTCTTAGTGCAGCCCAAGAAGCCTTTAGCCTTCCCAGTTGCCTTAGCACACTATTGACTCTCCTGCCTCAACTTCTCCTCCTCTTCTCACTTCCCCTATCATAGAACCATAGAATATACACTGGAAATGAAAATTAATTCCCTCTAAAATTATTATTATCATTAATATGGAGCTCTTGAAAGTTTGCAAAATGACATATATGTGTATATCTTTCTATCCTCACAATGACCCTGTAATGTGCCTGCCATTGTTATCATTCCCATTTTGAGCTGAAGAAACTGAGGCAAAGAGAGATTAATTAACTTGCCCAGGATTACACAATAATTGCCTGATAGTAAATACAAACTGGGGTCTTCCTGTCCCCAAAGATGGCACTTTATCCATTATGAAGCCCAACTTACCTTTTAGAAAGCGTGGATGATAAGCAACCATCCAGCATGCATCAGATGAACCCAGGCCTCTCATCTCCAGCCAGAGTGGCCTCCCCCATATGTCACTGAGCCAAAATACTTGAAAGGAACTTTAAACGTGGAAACAAGTGGGCTTCTCTTACCCTTCCTGATCTGTATAGTCTTGTTGCCTTAAAACAAGGGAGTGGGTCCCAAGGGAATACAGTGAGAAAGCCAGCTGGGGAGAGCAGAAGGCTCCAAGGACCCGACAAGACCAGAAAGAGTTCCAAGGAAGAGATGGGGAAGGAACTTGTGCCCAGCCCAGCCAAGTGTGACAATGGCACAGACCTTCCAGGGTAGACTAAAATACCTGTGGAGAGTATTAGGAGATGTGACTGGGGCACAAGGCATCAGCCGGTTGCAGAGAGCCTTGGATGCCCAGGTGGCAATCAGGCACTATTAAAGATCTTTGAGCAGAGAAGTGAAATCACGATATTCTGGCCCCATCATGAAGCACAGAGAGTAGGGGGAAAGGAAGCAAGAATCGTGAGACTACTTGAGTGAGGATCTGGGCCATGTTGTGACCAGAAGGGCCTTCCTAGAAGAGGGTCACCAAACTGGCTAGGACTGGTCATTAGAAAGATAGGATTCTGAACAGAAGTGCCAGGGGCAGGAGCCAAGGTCTGGAACCAAAACATTGGGATCCAGAGGATTTGAAAGGTGAAGAAGGGCTCCCTCAGGCCAAAGAGAAGTTTCAGACATGGAGGGAAGGAGGAGCAATGAGTTTCCTGAGACAAATGGCCCCATTCAGCATCTTCCAGGCATGTGAGTGTTTTCTGCTCAATTACCCCTCCCCTAAATTGCCTTTAGCCAAACTTCCTGCTGCTGCTAACATTACCCATCTCTGACAGACTCAAACACCATTTCTCCTTCAGGTGGGGTGGGGCAGACCCATGCCTTGGGTTTGGGGCTTGGCGGCTGTTGTTATTGAAAGGTCACCATGCATCACTCTTCACATAAAGACTGGAAAGCTCTTTCCTCCCGCCCACACCTTTCTCATTCCACAGTAATGTGCATTTTGATACAAAGAGTTTTGGATTGGCAATCGCAGGGCCTGGGTTCCAATCCTGACTTGGTTGCTTATTTAGGTGACTGGGCATTTCACTGCCTTTTTCTATGTTCTCTGAAGAAAAAAAGGGGGCAGGAGTTGGAGTAAATTATCTCTCCTTTGATCTCTAAATTCTGTGATCCTATTAATAATAATTAACTATTTCTGATGCTGAAAAGAAATTTATGTAGTGAGTAAACCAATCTGCCTCCAGCGATCTGCCAACCCCACCTGGAATGGATTTCCCATAAAAGTGCTGGGGCCCAAAAGCTCCTAATGAAATGGGGGTGCAGAGGGAGGACTGTAAACTCCAGAGTTAATTGGATTTCACTAGTGAAGCCATTTCCTTCTTGCCATTCCAAATTAAGGGGATATGACCAACTCCCTGTCAGGAGTGCCCGACAATCTCATATAACAGAGCTGAGAACATTTTGATTGGAAGGCACTGGGTAAGAGTTCAAATGCTGATTCTGCCACTTATACTGCATGATGCTGATTAGGCTGGTCTCCTCTGGGGTTTCATTCTCCTCACCTATAAAATGAAGGAGTTGGACTAAGTTGCCTTTCAGGTCTCTCAGGCTTAAGTTTTAGCGTCTAGATATTATCTAGAAAACAGATCAGTTATTTAACACAAGATCCACAAATCTTCAGATCACCCCAAACTCCAATTCCCCAATCATTCCCTTCCAAGGTTGTAGAAGTGGGGTGAAATGGGATCTACTTTCATTACTATTATGTTTTTTTCCTTTCATTTTTATCTTTTTCTTTCTTATTTTTTTTTTAGTCTTGGGGAAATGTTTCAAATCTCAGTTTTTCTATTGTTTGCCACCATTCCCCTCTACATTTCCATAAGCGGAATCGGCTTTCTTTCCAAAACAGGAAACTGTGTTTCATATCATAAGATCACACCTCCCTTCTCCCAACACCTGAAGACATATAGTTGATTTTCACCTGTCGGGCCCCCATATTTCTTAGGTCACCTCCTTCAATACCTTCTTCCCACCACTGCTCCCCTGGCAAGATCTCACTGTTTCCTCAAGGAGCACAAAGCACCACCCATCACTTCATTAACATTCAGCACACAACAAGTGGAATGTGACCTGTGGCCTCCATCTCCTCCCCCACAGACCTTCCGCCAACTTTTCATTTGAGCCATGGAAACTACCAAACTCTGCCAAAGGAAATAGTTTTTTTTTTTCTCATTCCCAATCAAATACTTCAAAAAAAGGCTATAAATGTTTTCAGAACAGCTCACGGTAAATAAATCAGCCACATGTCAAGCCCTGAAGCATGAAATTAAGTCAACACTTGCCCCATGATGACCATCATAACAGAAGCAGGAAAGGATGCTCACTGTATTCATCTTCAGAGCCCACCATTCATCAGTTGCATTAGCCAATGATATTAACCATATTCTCCTTCATACATGGACGTTACATGGCAGACCCACTCTCGGGTGACTATGCCCAATGTGATTGGAAATCATTCTGCAATTGGTGAAGACTACAGGGTTATTCATTAGCTCCCATTCCAGCATTCTTTTGAGATGCATGGCAGAATTGAAGATGTCCTCTCTGGCCCCACAACAGGGATCCCCCTGCTCAGCCTGGAAAAAGATATCCTTGTTTGATTTCATAAGTAGCCTTCTCATGGTGGAACTAGGTACCCATTGAGCAAAGATTGAGGAAGTGTAATGGAGAAAAAATAGGCTTCTCCTATGCCCCTGACCTATGTGGAATCAGGCTAATTTTTGCCCTCACTATTCATCTCTTTTACCCCCTACAAGATACCACCCTAGGAATTATATCCTCTGTGAAAATTCTCAAACTAGACCAAGTATTCTTAGCTTGTGGTCCATAAATCCCTAACAGGTCCAGGAATAAATTTGAGAGCTTCAGGGACTTGATTAGGAAAATAGTTACATCTTTTTTCCCACTCACCTCTGAGTGAAATTTAGCATTTTCTTTAATTATTCCGAAACACGATTCTGAGAGTCTAGAATCTTTATAAGACTGAATGCCAAGAACCAAAAAAGTAAAGGTTGCCTGTCCAAGATAGGTTCCTCAGCACTAAGCACAGTACCCAGGACATAGACAGGTACAAGGAGTTAAACAGCAATGTTTTGATAGCCAAAACTCTTGTGTTCCAAGTCAGATCTAGTGATGAGACCCCAAAAGCTAAAAAACCAAAGTGACAAATGAGATATTTCATGCCTCTTTTTACAGGCTAGATTTTGACTGATATCTTTCACTTTTATATCATTTAGATTCCTGTCCCATCCCATCATATCCCACTCTTACCTCTCCCCAGAGAGTCATCTCTTATAACAAGAAAAAGGAGAAACAAATATGATCCAAGAGTCATCTCTTTAATCCATCTATATCACTACTGACCTATGCTCACAAAAAAAAATAAATCAAAGAAAGAGAAAAAGGACCTTGACGTTTTACAGTGGTCAAAAATTAAAAACTAAAGGAACATCTTCCTAATGATAAATGACTGAATAAAGTGTGATACATGAATGTAGGAGAACATTATTGTGTCATAAAAAATAGCATAAGAGCCATTCCTCAACTGATAAATGCCCTAAGGATATTTCCAGATAATTCTCAAAGTAGGAAACCTGGGATTTCTAGAGCTACATAAAAAATGCTACAAATCATTAGAGAAAAAATTTCAAAGGGATAACAATATGGTGAAAAACAGCTATGGTGAAAAACTTTAGAACTCTGACACGATGACGAACTGAAGGTCCAAAAGGACCAATATGAAACATCAGTCATCTCCCACCAGAGAGGTAGTGAACTAAAAATGCAGAAGGAAACATGCTTTTTTGAACATGACTAAGGTGGGGATTTGTTTTGCCCAATGAAGGTGTATTATTGAAGGATTATTGTTAGATTTGCTCGATGAAAGAGAGAGGTATATACATGTAATGGAACACTATTGTTCTATAAGAAATGATGAGCAGGCAGATTTCAGAAAAACCTGAAAGACTTACATGAACTGATGCTGAGTGAAGTGAGAACATTGTACACAGTAAAAGTAACATTGTGCAGATGAATCACTTTGATATACTTAGCTCTTCTCAGCAATACAATGATCTAAGACAATTCCAAAAGACTCATGATGCTACCCACATCCAGAGAAAGAACCATGGAATCTGAATGCAGATTGAAACACACTATTTTCACTGTTTTTTCCTTTCTGCTTGTTTTTTTTTTTCTTTTTATCCTAATTCTTCTCTCACAACATGACTAATGTGGAAATATGTTTAATATGATTGTACATGTATAACCTATATCAGATCACTTGCCATCTTGGGTAGGGAGGTGGGGAGGAAGAGAAAAAGAAAAAATCAAAATCAAAATAATATAAAATTAAATGTTGAAAACTACATATATATGTGTGTGTGTTATTATATGTATAATGTATATTATATATAATTATGTTATGATAAAAGCAGATCTAATAAAAAAGGAAGAAAAACATCTGATATTCAAATTTCATGCCCCATGACATGAAATGTTTTGGGTCCCAACTTACTTAGTTTTCATTTTATGACTGGCCCTCCGAAATAGGTGGATTAAGCAACAGTTTCAAATTGTGTTGTATGTTTTATATTTCTTTGCTGGCTTAAAAAGGGGGGAAATAGTTAAGCAAATTGAACTGCATGTTTCCAAACCATCTGGGTACTAAGTAACCTACATCTTATGACTCTTGTGGTTTAGTAGAAGCTTGGGGATGAACAAAACTGTAGTTATATATTTTAATTGTTTATTTGATTTTATTGATTAAATTCAAGAGTAAAAATTGTGGTCTTGTGATGAAGAAAGCCATCTGTACCCAGAGAGGACAGTGAGAACTGAATGTGGACCACAACATAGCATTTTAATTCTTTTTGTTGTTGTTTGCTTGCATTTTAGTTTCTCATTTTTTCCCTTTGGATCTGATTTTTGTGGAGCATGATTTTTGTGGAAATTGTGCAGCATGATATTTCTGGAAATATGTATAGAAGAATTGTACATGTTTAACATATATTGGATCACTTGCCAAATGGGGGGGGAGGAAGGGAAAAAAATAGAATGCAGGGTTTTGTAGGGGTCATTGTCAAAAATTATCCATTATATATTTTGAAACCAAAAAGCTATAATAAAAAAAGAACTAATTGGCCCAAGAGTCAAAGGTCTAACCATTGATGTAGCTAAGTCCAACCCATCATTCTTAATGGACTCTTATTGCTCCTCCAGTCAAAATATCCGGTTTCTGACTGTCTGATTTCTTTCTATAGAAGCAAAAGTAATTATGCCCATCTAAATGAATGATTTTTTCCTTCCTGAATATCCTTTCCAAACTATTTTAAAGTAAGCTTCTTTTGTTAAATACTATGGCATCTATAAGTATCTTCTTTTGTTTTACCTGAGGCTGAACCACTAAATCAGCCCAGAACATATTTCTTATCTCCCACTTCTAGATTATAAACTTCCTGAGGTCATATTTCACTTGTTTCAATTAAAAAAAAAAACCTTCCACAATGTCTAGTACAGAAACTTGGCGACAGTAGACAATCAATAAATATTTACTGAATTAATTAAAAAAAGAGTAAAACATTGTATACAGTTAGAGTATTTGTTTCTACCTGGGGAGGTGATATTATTGTTTTAAGACTATACAAATAGGGCTACATAAATAATAGCAAGTATAGGGAAGAAATGAGGTTTGCCAAGGATGAGGAATTGAATACAAATCTTATTGGACAAATCAGAACTCACATCTCCTTGATAGTGAGCTAGCACGGTCCAACAAAAAGAAGAGAAACTAAGAAAGAAAAAAGTGTATGATTTTTCTTCAGCATTTCTTCCTAAAGTGGGAAGGAAATGCTCATTTTCAACTGGGTGAGTTTGGATACCTGATACTACAATCTGAACAGGATCAGGATAGAGGCAATCAATTACACTTAGTAGCTAAAGACATGGAATGCTTATTGAATTGGATTGATTAAACCTAAGGACAATGATTATCTTTGTCTTAAAGACTTTACTCCTAGCTCTGACACTTACTTGTAAGGAAGGAATAAAGTCAGCTGAAGGTCTCCTTGACTTAAGGCATTCATATTACTGGGACCATATTTGCTTTTTGTCAATAAAATCCCCCCCTCCATCTAGAAGAGCTGCTTCAAGAGAAACAGCTCTGGAAGCTTAGAACCTGATGTTTGCACACAATCTCTTTTCTTCATGCAACTTTTCATCCATTGGAGGCAGCTGGGTAGTACAGGAGATAGAGCACTAGGACTGGAGTCATGAAGATCTGAGCTCAAATGTGACCTCACATCTTACTAGCTGAGCAAGTGCTTCCCCACTCTTACCCTCAATTTCCTCATCTGTAAAATGGGGATAATAAGAGCATCTATGTCCCACCCCAGGACCCTAAGACAGGGTAAGAACACCTGATTGACTGAGATTCCACCGACAACTCTTATTTCCCAGTCTTTGTTGGATACAGAAATTTTTAGATTTGTCGATGATTTTCTAGTTTATGAATTCAAAAAGTTAAAGGAAAAAAAAAACAATCCTTGATCTAATCAAACCTCCTCTTTTTTTAATAAATGAGGAAATTTCAGCCTTAACCTATAAACTAGAAAGATTAAGTGATTTAAGATTAAAGATATCTTGCAAATATTTACTAATTGTACAGGGCAACTAGGTGGTGCAGTGGTTAGAGCACCCAATCAGGAAGACCTGACTTCAAATCCAAGCTCAGACACTTACTACATATGTGACTCCCAAGCAAATCACTTAAACTCTATTTGCTTCAGTTTTTTTTTTCTATGAAGTGAGCTGGAGAGGGGAATGACAAATCATTCTGGTATCTCTGCAGAGAAAACCCAAATGGAGTCAGAGAAAATTATAACAACACCGGTTGTGAGATCTTGGACAAATCACTTAACCTGCCTCAGTTTCTTCTCTATAAAATGAAGGGGTTAGGTTACCTGGCCTCTGAAGCCCCTTCCAAGCCAGAGAGAGTAAGGAACTTATCTAAGATGGGGCAGGGAGACAATGACAATGTCAGGGGGAACCTGGGCTTTCCACCTTGAAATGCAGCACTCTCTTTCTGTTTTCCCTTTGACCTTTATGCAAGATGGCGTGCTCAAGAAAGGGAACGGACCAGACCTAGAGACCCAGCTGGTGCCAGGCCAGTAGTCACGTGGGATCTGGCATATTTCTGGTGTCACTTCCTGGGTGTGCTCAACACCCCAAAGGTCTCCTTGGAGCTTTCTCTCTGTTTGTCACTCTCTGTGTCTGTCTGTTTCTCTCTTTCTCTGTGTCTGTCTCTCTGTGTCTGTCTCTCTTTGTCTCTGTGTCTCTCTGTCTCTGTTTCTCTTTGTCTCTGTCTCTCTCTGTCTCTGTATCTCTCTGTCTCTATCTCTGTCTCTGTCTCTCTCTTCCTTCCTTCCTTCCTTTCTTCCTCTGTGTCTGTCCCTCACTCTCCATCTCTGTCACTCTGTGTGTATGTATGTGAATCTGTGAATGTTCCTACTCCTTCCCCATTCCCATTCTTCAGAAGACTGAGAAGAGCACAGGGACCCTCACCCTCCCTACCTCTTCTCCCAGTTTTTGAAAGTAGCTGTCCCAGCCTTTCCAAAGCTCACTTTGGGCCTCCTGGTAGTCTAGGATGGCTAATTAAAAACACGATCGATGTTTCCGGCTAATTGGGGTCCCTGCCAAGACAAATTAGCCTGAGTTGCTGCCCTTTCCCTGGGGCAGACCGGCTGACCCTTTGGTCTTTATGGAACCCTATCCAGGCAGTGCACTCATTAGCTCTTGAACTTGGAGCACAGAAACATGGCATTCTCCTTAATAACCAGGGAGATGGTTTTCTTTTGATAGTTAATCCATGGTTTTCTTAAATGGCATAGGGGGTGGGGAGGAAGTTCCTTCCTCAGGTAGTTCCTAGTCCTCTCTCTCTCTCTCTCTCTCTCCCTCCCTCTCTCTCTGTCTCTCTCTCTCTGTGTCTCTCTCTCCCTCCCTCTCTCTCTGTCTATATCTCTGTCTATCTCTCTGTTGCTGTCTCTCTCTCTATCTCTCTCTTGCCCTCTATGTCTCTTTTTTGTCTCTGTATGTTTGTCTCCCCCACCCCTGTCTCTTTCTCTCTCTGTGTCTCACCCCCTCTGTATCTCTGTCTCTCTCATTCTTTGTCACACATACACTGACACATGCAAACACACACATACACACACACACACACACATCCCTGGACAACTACCTCAAGGAATCTGGAGGGCTGGAGGGAATGGAGGAAGGGACTGCTGCCAGGATATGACATGGTCCTCCCTACTTGGCTGAGGAACAAGCACATGCCTTGGGCTGAAGCCAGCTCTTCTACACAGCAGCTGCTCCCTGGTGCCCCCCATAGAATCTTCGAAAAGTGCTAAAGGGGATCCAAACATTATCTAGTCCAATCATGGATGAGCTGGTCAATGTTTAATAACTGAGTCTCTGAAAAACAAAAATATAAACAAGATATACTTCAAGCTTAGTCTTTATTAATATTTTTCATGTTAGCATTTTCTCCATCACCTTCTTTTTATTATTATTTTTTTTTATTTTCAAAACATATGCATAGATCATTTTTTTTCTTTTTTTGCTGAGGCAATTGGGGTTAAGTGACTTACCCAGGGTCACAGAGCAAGGAAATATTAAGTGTCTGAGGTCAGATTTGAACTCAGGTCCTTCTGACTTCAGGAATGGTGCTCTATCCACTGTGCCACCTCTCTGCCCCATGTAGATAATTTTCAACATTCACCCTTACAAAATCTTGTGTTCCAAATTTTTCCCTCCCTTTTCCTCATCCCCTCCCCTAGGTGGCAGGTAATCCAATATATGTTAAGCATGTGCAATTCTGTACACATTTCCACATTGTTCAAATGTGGAAATTTTGAAGGTAAATTAAAAGGGAAGAAAAATCAGATCAAAAAGAAAAAAATGAGAAAGAAAATATAATATAAACAAAAAGCAACAAAAAGGTGAAAATATTATATTGTGGTCCACATTCAGTCCCCACAGTCCTCTCTCTAGGTGCAGATGGCTTTCTTCCTCACAAAACCATTGGAACTGGCCTGAGTCATCTCATTGTTGACAAGTGCCACGTCCATCAGAATTGATCATCGTATAGTCTTGTTGTTACTGTGTATAATGATCTCCTAGTTCTGCTCGTTTCACTCAGCATCAGTTCCTGCAAGTCTCTCCAGGCCTCTCTGAAATCCTCCTGTGGGTCATTTCTTACAGAACAATAATATTCCATAACATTCATATACCATCATTTATTCAGCCACTCTCCAACTGATGAGCATCCATTCAGTTTCCAGTTTCTTGCCACTACAAAAAAGGGCTGCCACAAACATTCTTGCACATGTGGGTCCCTTTCCCTCCTTTATGATCTCTTTGGGATAAAGGTCCAGTAGAAACACTGCTGGATCAAAGGGTATGCACAGTTTGATAGTCCTTTGGTCAAAGTTCCAAATTGCTCTCCAGTAAGGTTGAATCAGTTCACAACTCCACCAACAATGTATTAGTGTCCCAGTTTTCCCATATCCTTTCCAAAATTCATCATTATCTTACCCTGTCATCTTAGTCAGTCTTAGAAGTATGTAGTGGTACCTCAGAGTTGTCTTAATTTGCATTTTTCTGCTCAATAGGGATTTAGAACACTTTTTCATATGACTAGAAATGGTTTCAATTTCTTCATCTGAAAGTTGTCTGTTCATATCCTCTGACCATTTATCAATTGGAGAATGGCTTGAATTCTTATAAATTTGAATCAAGTCCCTATATATTTTGGAAATGAGGTCTTTATCAGAACCCTTGAATATAAATGTTTTCCCAATTGATTGCTTCCCTTCTAATCATGTCTGCATTGGTTTTGTTTGGACAAAAACTTTTTAATTTCATATAATCGGAATTATCCATTTTGCATCCAATAACGTACCCCAATTCTTCTTGGGCCACAAATTCCTTCCTTCTTCAGAGATCTGAGAGATAAACTTGTCTCTTGTTCTTCTAATTTGCTTATAATATCATTTTTTATGTCTAAATCATGAACCCATTTCGAGCTTATCTTGATATGGAGTGTTAAGGTGTGGGTCAATGCCTAGTTTCTGCCATACTAATTTCCAAATTTCCCAGCAATTTTTGTCAAATATGGAGTTCTTATCTCAAAAGCTGAGGTCTTTGGGTTGTCAAAAACTAAATTACTGTAGTCATTGACTATTGTTTCTTGTGAACTTAACCTATTTCACTGATCGACTACTCTATTTCTTAGCCAGTGCCAAATGGTTTTGTCTATCACATTCTTAAGACAAAACAATCAGCAAAGCCAGTGCTCACTTTGTCAATGTACCAGCTGTTTAAATTGTCACCAGCTGCCTGGTGGCTGACTCCTACCTAAAAAAAGCACCAATTTTCTCTACTGGATTCCTCATTGAATGGAAGCCCTTGAGAGCCAGACCTGGGTCTTGTCCCTATGCCCCACCCTCACTCTGGCTAGAACATTGCCCTACATATGACTGCTGTTCAATTGAGATTTTTTCAATTAACTGGAACAAACATTTAAGAGACCACCATGTAATTGGCCCTAGTATTACAAAAACAAGCTATTTAGTCCTTGCCCACAAGGAGTTTACAATCTACAAGGGGCATGTCAAATATTGAGTGTTTCTATAGCTTTAAAAGTTACCGGGTACTTCAAAAATGTCACCTCATTTTATCCCCACAACAATCCTGTGACATAGGTTCTATTATTATCCTATTTTAAAGATGAGAATACTGAGTCAGACAGAGATTATATGCCTGACCCAGAGTCACAAAGGTAGTAAGTGTGTGAGGTAACATTTGAACTTGCTGATTCCAGATCTGAGGCTCCATCCTTCTCATCTCTCCCAACCACCCGAACAAGATCTTCATATCAAAATCAAGGTGAGTAACAAGTACATTCTGGGTACAAGCAATTGACTGGGCCACAATCCAGATGCAGCAGCTGGACTGGTTAGTCTAAAGAGTAGCTGGTGAGCCAGTTTGGTGGGCACCTACAATGTATGAATTCAGTTCAATTCCATATGCATAGGGTGCTGGGAATATGAAGGAGAAAAATAAGATCATTACCCTCAAGGGACTTTAAGATCTAATGAGGAAAGAGCCCAAAAGAGATCTGGAAAGGAAAGAAGGAAATCACAAAGTTCCTATTCAAATCCCTATTTTTGGTGTTAGGGAAAGGACACCCAGAGAAATTAAACCATGTACCCAGTGACACTCACAATCAGAGCAGTGCACAATCATGGATTTAAAGCCAGAATGGATTTCAGAGGTCAATTAGTCCAATTCCCTCATTTTCAAGTTTTGATCCTGTATTTAATAGTCACTGAAGTTTATTTAGTAGATCGGACTCATACTTTAGAAAAATTACTTCTGTAACTGCATGAGACATGGAGTGGAATGGAATGAAACTTTGGGCAAGGTTATTGTAATCATCCATGGGGCAGGTGATGAAGGTCTGCCTGAAGATACTGTTTAGGTGAGTAAAGAGCAAGACATGCATATGAGATATTTCAGTGATCAAAATAACAAAATGTGTCAACCAACTAAATATGTGGAGAAGAGGGAGCTAAGGATGAGACTAAGTTCTTGGATTTATAAGAATGCTAATGCACTTGATGATAATAGGGAAGTTATGAAGAAGGGAAGGTATAATGGAAAGGTAATCAGTTGTATTTTGAACATGTTAGGTTGAAGATATCTGTGAGACATCCATTTGGAAATGCCTAATAGGATTGCAAGAGGGGAGCTCAAGAGAGAGATTAGGTCAGGATCAGAAAAATCATAAGCTTATAGAAAATATAAGACTATAAGATAGGAGCTGATAAGATCACCGTGTGAAATATATAAGGAAAGGGGAGAGAGCTCAGGACTGAGCTTTCAAAGATTGCAGAAAGGTCAAAAAGGATGAGGATTGAGAAAAAGCCATTACATTTAGCAGTTAATTGATCATTACTAACATTAGCAAAAAGAATTTCAGTTGAATGATGAGGTTAGAAACTGATAGCAAAAGGCTTAGAGACATTCCAAAAGGTAAAAGATAATAACTTACAAAGAAGAATCCCAAAGCTGGATATCAGCCTACCAAAAAAAATCTGAATAAAGGACTTGAAAGCATTCCTGATGAAAGACCCGAGTTTGGCAGAATTGTCGGCGTACTATTACAGGAAACAAGAGAAAGCTAGAAATGTAAGTATATGTGAGGGATTTGGAGGAGCAAAAGGATGAGGAAGTATTTATTAAGAGAAATACAAATGTCCTTTCAGAATCCCATCGTCTTACAGAGTCTTGGAAAGATTGAAAGAAAACAGCACAGGGACTGAGACTGCGTTTTTTTTTCCTTCTCAAAGAAAATGGTGGGGAAATAAATATTCTGGGAAGAAATGAAGAAAACCATCTGAACTATGATCTTTCATGATCCGAATATGTGAGAAGAAAGAGAAAGGAGGGAGCATTTCATGAACCGCAATCTTTTTTTTTTTTCTTTTTGACATAGAAATACCATTAAATTCAATAAGGAAAGTAGGTCCAGGGAAAGAAGAGAAGGGGGGGTTCAAAGAATATAGTCAGAGAGACAATAGTCATGAGAAAAATAAATTGCTGTTTTGGATGGTAGATAATAAAGGGGATTTAAAGAAGAGAAATAAAGTGTAAAAAACAAAGATAAGAACCTGAGCTAATTAAAGAGAAATGAGGCAGAGGCTGCTGCAATTATCAAATACCAGTATTAATAATATTTTTTCTCATCCATTCTCTTTCTTTATAAAGAAGGAGAACATTGGGAGTGGAGAAGAAAAGAGAATTTAAAAAAAATGATAGAAAGCAACACACAATTAACAAAGTAATAATGAATGTGAATATAATGGACTCATCTCTAAAAGAGAGAAGGGCAGTAAAATGAATTAGGGAGCAAAATCCAATAATATATAAGAGAAGCACATATGAAAAATAGATTCACACAGAGTTCAGATGAACTTTTTCAGATAAAAATAAAATAAAAACAGAAGTAGCAATTATGGTTTCAGGTAGAGCCACAGTAAAAATAGACATAGTTAAAGAAGTAAACAGGGAAGCAACATTAGGATAAAATATATCATAAATAATGGTATAATATCTATACTTAATATGTATTCCTTAGGTAGCATAGAAGATACATCTTTAAGGAAAGAGTTAATTTAGTTATTGGGAGAAATAAACAATAAAACTGCATTAGTTAGGAATGAAAATATATCCCTTCCAAAACTAGACAAATACATTTTTTAAAGCTAAAAAAAAGAAAGTACTTAAAAGATAGAAGGGAAAAAATATATAGTTTTGGAAAATTTATCTATAATAAATTTCTGATGATTGCTGAATGGGAATCAAATGGAGTATAAATAATTCTACACTGTATGTGGTATCTTGCAAAGAATAGGCAAAATGCAAGTCATAAAAACCTCATAAACAAAAATCCAAAAATAATTAAGAACATTTCTATCATACGGAAATGATATTATAATCAACAAAGGGCATTTGAATAAAAGGCTCAAACTAAAATGGAGTAAATCATTTCATCATAAAGAATTTCTTTGAAAGAACAAATCATAGAAACAAATAATTTCATCAAATAAAATTATAATAAAAGGCAACATCCAAAAGATTTTAGAATTCAAACAAATCAGAACTCAGGGAAAAGTTTTTACTTCCAAATACATCAACAAAACAAAAAGCTGATCAAAGAACAGGATGTGCAACTTAAAAAATAGAAAAAGAAATTCAAAGTAACAAATTAAAAAAATAATCCAATTGAATACCAAAATAAAAGGTCAGAATGTCCAAGAGATAAAATTGAAAATAAAGAAAAATTTAAATTAATAAATAAAAGAACTTGCTGCATTAGGAGCAAGGGGGATGGAGAGAAAATAAGAAAAAGACAAAAAAAAGCTAGCTGATTTTATGTCCTCTTCCCCCAAATAAAGAAAAAAGAAATCAAATTACCTAAATTAAACATAAAAACTAGAATTCACAACAAATAAAAAATATAAAAGAAACTAGTAGAAATAATTTTGCCTAAATATGTGACTACAAAACTGATAACTGATTGAAATGGTTTAATATTTTCAAGAACATAAAGCATCCAGATTACAAGCACAAAGAACACACTTTAAATAATCTATACTACATGTCACACTCAGGAAGGCCTGAGTTCAAATCTTACTTAGTTGGGTTACTCTGAGTAAGTCACTTAATCTTGTTTGTTTCAGTTTCCTCATCTGTTAAAGGAGGTGGAGAAAAAAAAAATGGCAAACTACTTTGCTATCTTTGCCAAGAAAACTCCAAATAAGGTTACACAGATTTATCCACAACTGAAAAGACTGAACTCCAAAAAAAAAAAAAAAAAAAAAGAAAGAAAAGAAAAGAAATTGAACACCCATAGAAAATAAAACTTCAATGCCAGATTGATTCACAAGTGAATTCTATCAAACATTAAAAGACCAATATTGCATCAATTAATCACCAAAAAACAAACAAACAAACTAGGGAGGGAAGACTTCTTTTCAAACTTCTTCTATGAAGATTAAGCAGGGTTGTGAGGAACTAATGTCTCTAATGAATATCTATGTAAAACTATTGAATAAAATATTAGCAAAGAAATTATAGTAGCATGCTAACAAGATTATGTTTTACAAGTAGACTTGATTTATATAAAAATTCAAAGTCATTCAATATTAAGAGAACTATAAATCTACTTACCATGCATATTAATAAAAATAAAAATTGCAAGAGTATCCACTGATGTCAAAAATAGACAAAATACAATATATCAAAATATTAAAAAGCAAGGAATAAGTAGACCTTTTATTAATATGTTAAATATTATGTGTCTAAAATCATGAACTTGTACCATCTATAATAGAAAATGCTAGAGCACAGCTATAATTCAAGAATGCCCATTATCACCACTATTACTTGACATAATCCTTAAAAATCACTGACTAAAATAATAAAAAAAAATTAAAGAAAGAAGCTTAGGCAAAGAGGAAACAACTTTTCACTTGTGCATACGATATGATGATTTATTTAGAGAGTCCTAGGCATTAAATTAAAATTAATTGATTTAATAACTTCAGCAAAGTAGCAGGATATAAATAAATCTATAAAAATCATCAGTTCTTTATATTATCAAGAAAATCCAACAGGAATATGAGGGGAAAGAAATTACATTAAAAATAATTACAGAATGTATAAAATGCTTGAAAATTCACTTACCAAGACACCGACAGGAATAATGAAAGACAGACTTAAGGAATCAGAATAATTAATTGATTATGATTGGCTATGCAAAAATAATAAAAATGTCAATACTACAAAATTAATTTAAATTTGTAATATAGTACCAATCAAACCACTAGTTCTACTTGGTAGAACTAGAAAAAATAACAAAATTTATGTGAAAGATCAAAAAGTCAAGACTCTCAAGGAAAATAATGGAGGAAAAAGGGAAATAAAGAAGCTGGGATCTCTAACTATACAATGAAGAAGAAATCATTAAAATGATATTTTAATGGTTTAAAAAAAATTAAGTTGATCAATGACAAAAGATCCATGATAATTCCAAAAGACTCATGATAAAAAAAAGCTATCCCTCTCCAGAAAGAAAACTGGTGAACTCTGAGTACAGATTGAAGCATATTTTATTTCACATTTTTTATTTTTCTTGTTTTTCCTTTTTTTTCCCTTAGCAACATGGTTAATGTAGAAATATGCTTTTTATGGCTTCATATGTATAATGGTTATCATATTTCTTGCCTACTCAGTGGGTGGGAAAAGGGTGAAAAGAAAGGAGATAATTCAGAACTGGAAATGAGTTTTTAAAAAATAAGAAAAAAAATAAGAAAGGAATAGCAAAATGTTCTATGAATCTAAAAACATCAAATACTACTAGCACAACAGATTGCTTTGAACAAAAACTTCTGGAATAACTGGGAAATAGTCTGGCAGAAATTAGGTTTAGACTGCCATCTTACATCATATACCACAAAAAGCCCCACATGGATATATGACCTAAATGTAATACCAAAAAGAAAAGAAGTTCAGGGAGACACCTTTTGCAACTAAAGATAGGAGAAAAGTCTCTGACAAAACAAGGAAGAAGGTATTGGGAAATATATAAGGAACAATATGGGTTATATAGAATTGAAAAGTCTTTGCACAATCAAAATCAAGTTATTAAGAATTAAAAGAGAAACAGTGAAATAGGAGAAACATATTCATAATCTCTTGAATAAAGAATTTATGTCAAGATAGAAGGAATTGTCACAAATACATAAGACTAGACAAAAAAAAAAACAAATATACAATTAATTCTTGAAGGAAGAAAGGAAGGCTATCAACAACCATACCAAAAAAATGCTTCAAATTATAGATAAAATGAAAAATTCAAATTAAAACAATTCTGAGATTCCATTTTACATTCATCAGATGACAAAGATGATAAGAAAGAGAAAGAAAAAAAGAGAGAATGAGACAGAGAGAGACAGAGAAAGAGATAAAGAGAAAGAGAGAGAAGGAGAGGAGGAAGAAAGGGAAGGAGGGAGGAAGGGAGAGAAGGAAAGAAGGAAGAAAGGAAGGAAGGAAGGAAGGAAGGAAGGAAGGAAGGAAGGAAGGAAG